>JAUCBJ010001863.1:0-93915 GCA_032718475.1 Nemertoderma westbladi | reverse complement strand
ACCCATAACTTTCCATCCTTCCTGTTCTCTCGGTCTCTTTCTCACGAAATCGCCCTCAGAGCCCGCTGGCATGGGCATCGCTTGCAATCCTGATGTCGACTATTTCGGCGATTCTTCCATCCATCCTAGCTCCTCCCCCAGAAACTCGCCCGAGCACCCTGATCCCCACCTCAGCTCGTCCAAGTTCTGGGCCTCGAACCCGTAATCCTCTCCCCTAGCCTCCGCCTCTCTCTCATCTGCCTCCCTCCTTTCTCGCCTGGCGACTTCTTCCAGTCGCTTCTCCTCAAGTCAATCCACTTCCAGCTTCTCCCATCTCTTGTATGGTGTATCCACCTCTCTGTCTACTAGGTGCCGGCTGTTGTATTACACCGACTCGCCCTTCAGCCCCGGGTGGTCTACCAGACCTTCGAAGGCCGCCTTAAAGGTTCTTCTGTAGTTTAGAGGTGATCCTGATAGCAGAAACGCCGTCGGCTCTCTTCCGATAACCACCATAGGTTTAGTAGACCAATCATTATCCAATCCTCCTGTAGGATATATCTCTTCTGATATATCTTTATCGCTCCTCTCCGGAACTGATACACCTCCTGTTTCCCTGGCCTTGCTCCCCACTTCAGCGAGTTCGCCAGCTCTGATCCGTGCTCCTCCCGGAACTTACCCCAGTCCATCGGCTTGTGGCAGACAAGCTCCATGAGCTGGCCCATCGCCACTGCTTCACTATGTCCCGTGCCCGCTCCGTGCTCCTCCCGGAACTTGCCCCAGTCCATCGGCTTGTGGCAGACAAGGCCCATGAGCTGGCCCATCCCCACTGCTCCACAATGTCCTGTGTATTCTATCACCCCCAAAGTGCCAATTTTTCTTAGTTTTATTTTATTTATGTTCCCCCCCTGCCTGTGCTATTATCCTATCTACCTTTCTACTTCCTTCTTACTATGTACCCTACTACTACTATGGTTTTCCCACATACCCTTTACTTTCTTACTACGTGGCGCTCTCGGTGGCCACAACTTCTAACTTCTATGGTACTATGTACCCTAATATTGCTACTATGGTATACCTACATACCACACCCTTCACTCTCTTTCTACGTGGCGCTTTCGGTGCCCACAACCCCTTTGCTACTACCTCTATGGTATACCTACATACCATACCCTCTACTCTCTTACTATGTGGTGCTTTCAGTGCCCACAACCCCTCTGCTACTACTTCTATGGTATACCTACATACCATACCCTCTACTCTCTTACTACGTGGCGCTTTCGGTGCCCGCAACCCCTAACTCTCTCAGTACTATGTACCCTACTACTACTCTCGTGGTATGTCTATCTCTATGCCACACTCCCTAATCTCTAACTTAATTCTCCTCTTACTCTCACTAACTTCTAACTTCTAACTCTCCTCTTACTCTAACTAACTTCTACTAACTTTCTAACTCCTTACTTCTTACTAACTGTTACTAACTTCTAACTAGTGCTACCTACTATCTACTACTATTACTTTCGAACTTTCTACTATCTCACTTCTTACTCTATTATTTTTTATTATTTATATTTTATTTATGTGTGTGAAGGGCGTCTCGCCCTCATTCCCACCCCCCTCAGTCCAACATATTGGACGACTAAACTTCAAGGGCGATTCTTCCAGCAGGCACTCTCCCACTGCCCCCTGTAGGTCCTCTTATCCTTCACCACACCCTCCTTGCCAATTCCAACTCTCTAGGAATTGATTCTCCCTCCTCCACCACCCTAAAATCGGGTCTTTCGGTCGCCTTTTTGATTTCCTCATGGTCCTCTGGCAGCAAAATGCCACCCTTCATCTTGTTGTCACCTGGCGGTAGAATGAAAAGAAATCGAAAGAATAGATAAAACAGAATGGGTAATAGTAATCCTATCCCTTTCCACCCTGTCTTCTTATTTGACCTCCCCCTTTTCGGTAGGCCTCTCAACCGGACCGGCGGACACTTCTCCGGACATCTTGCCATCCACACTTCTCCATCCTCATACCAATAGTTGCCGGGAACATCCTTGTTCCATCCCATCGTCTCTAAGTCTTCCGCGTCGAATCCATTCTCTTCCGCCCACTATCTTGCTGTAGCTTCCCCTCCTAATTCATCTACTGACGGTATTCATCTGGAACTATCCTCTATCCTTTCGCTACGCTCCACTATGCGTGGTTCCAGATCCATACACAACTCCTGGTATCCTTTCCCGGGCCGCTTCTCACATGGGACCTCTCCATCGCCCGTCTCTGGTTTCTCCTCTACGTCCTTAATAGTGCCTGGTAGCATGCACCCTGATGTCTCCGACACCCTGAGTGGAACCTTGGTTTTAATTGGGCCGCTAAGCGTCCATCCGAACGGCGTGAGAATCGCCGTCGGATCCTGCTGCTTATTCTCTCCGAATATGGTCCGTACTCTCTCGGGGGCCGTCGGACAATCCATTCCGACTATGATGGATACCTTCGAGACGTCCACTTCTGGTATTGAGAAATCAATATCGTCCAGGAACCGGTATTGCTCGACCTCGATCCTTGGGGGTCGCCTGGCGCTTATATTAATCGATTCTATTATCTGTATGGGGTCGATGGTCGCCCAATAATCACATCCTGGTGCTATTGCTGATATCTCGCACCATCCTGTTCTCATCTCCAGGACCTCATCCTTGCTTGAGATAGTAGTTACTGCCATCCTACTCGGCCTCGTTTGTAACCCTATCTCCTCGGCCACCCAATTCTCCACCAGCATGAAGGCTGCTCCTCTGTAGACCAGCATCAATGTTGTGACTGATCAGCCGCCCTTTCCTGTTATCCTCACTGGTACTACCCCGAGTAGTACTTTCCTCTTTCTCCTTGTTCCTGCCGTGCTCGTAGCCATAGTTTGGCCTCCAGTCTCATCGTATCCTATCGCTGTTTCTCTACACTCTCCGAATCTGTGTCCGTCTACCACGCATCAATGACAGTCCGTTTGTATCCGCGTAGGCTACACGATCTTGTTTAGGCAACGCTTGCCAACGTTTACAACTCATGGTCTTATGGGTTCCATCCCTATGCAATTGACATTCATATCCTGGATTGTAGCGCTCCCTGTATAGCCCTTCACGTATTGCGTGTAGATTCATATCCACCGGTTTAGTGTTTTGGTTATTTGGACTCGGCCTACTGTGTATGTTGGGATCATGTTGTTATTTTGTTTCTGTCCCTGCCACGGTGTGGCCCTACTCCCAGCTAACTGTGGACTTGTCGTCCCCTGCGTGGCCGCATATGGTAGCGACTGTCTCACTCTCGGGAATGCATCTGCCGGATTATGTCCGGGTTTAGGCCTGTTGTATTCGGTCTTCAGCGCCTTCCCCAAACTATCCTCACTAAAGACTGGGTCTGTAATCAACTCCGCTTCGTAATTGAGGAAGTTCGACATTTCCTCTAGGCCCGGTTCCGCACCTTTCTTCTCCCGGGTGGAGAAGGCGATCTTCCTCCATTTGTTTCTTAGCCAGATTGGCAGTGCCTGCGCTATCGTGGTGATGTTATTTGATGCGTTGAGTTCGTATGGCGCATCCAAGGTCTTTAGCACGATTAGCGCCTTCTCGACCTTATTCGCGAAAGTCTTTATACTGACAGGGTTATCCTGTAGGCCACCCGATGTTATTCCCCTCAAGGCCTGCCGAATGATCTTGGCAGGGTGTCCGTATTCCCTGTCTAGGGTCCGCCATGCAGTCGTGAAGCCACCCTCGATACCTTGATACTGCCTCACGATATCGTACGCTGGGCCCCCTGTGTAAACTTGTAAATATTTTAGGCACTCCGCCTGCGTCTGATTCTTAGTTAATATTTCATTACTGTACATGCGTCGGAATTGTAGGTATTCTTCCGGTCTGCTTCCATTGAATTTAAACGGCTCCACTGGTGGCAGCTCGATCCTGGTCTTAAGCGCATCAATGAGTGTTGCCATACCCATCGCCTGTGCTTCCAATGGGTTCAACGGATGCTGTACAGACTCTCCTGTTGTTGGGTGCGGTCCGCCCGTCGGGCCTGTCTATTCTTTCTGTGTCGGATATATCATTGGGGGTAACGGCCCCCTCCATATCTCCGTATCGCACGATCTGTTCTGGTCCAAGGGGTTCGGTGTTATTATTCTCGGCTGAGTGTATTGCTGATATTGTAATGGGGGAATGTCACCCTGCCCCCCCCCCACCGTTGTTAAGTTTGGTACTGGGGTTGATGTTAATATATTGGGGCCCACACACGTATCGGAAATAACTCCCCCCTCCCCTGGGAATATGTTGTATTCCTGCATGTTATAGTCATACTGGTGTGCAGGTACCGGTATAGGCCTATCCACTTCTTGCCTACCTACCAGTATGTATGCCGCGACTTCCGGATCTAATCCTGTTGTCCGCGCTACCCTATCGCCTATACTATCTCTTCCAGCATGGCCTATAGTATGTGCAGTAAGGCCTACAGTTTGTCCTGCAGTCTGCCTGTGTCCCTCTGGACCGAAGTTTAATCTTCTCGAATATTACAAGAAGTCCTCCCCGCGACTACCGTACTCTCGATCGGCAGCTATGTCCCGTCGGGAAGTTTCTCTTCGATCCCCTCTCCTGTTCTCATCCTCGTACCGGTACATCCTGTACCCTTCTCCCGGTGTATGGTATATCTCACCAGGCTGCGTCTCTCCGGGGTGACGGCAATCTCCCGGAGTTCGACCCCACTGACTCTCTAACTCCATCTCTAACACCGACGGTTCGCTGTCCGTCCTCGCTCTCTGGTTGCTCGTAGCAATGCTTCTCCTATTCTCTTCACTTCTTCTCTCTTCAGTGTAGCGATCCCGCTCATGAGATCTCTCTTCGACCTCCCAGTTAAACTCCACTGTTCTTCTTCCATCTTCCGACTGGGCTCGACGTCTTGTCGCTCGCCTGCTCATGACGCCAACCTCTCTCTCTCTACCCGGTTGGACGCTCCTGCTGGGGATACTCGCAATCCCCCTACTATTCTCCGTCGTCGGGTGCTGCGGTTCACCTAATTCGCCCCGCGCATTATCCACCGACGCTTGTGGGGTATTCTCTGCTCCCCCCTCTCGCCACTAATCTCTTGTGGTGGGGCGCCCGCAGCCCCCCCTCCCCCCCCCTCCCCCCCCCCCCATTCGCCACCTCTTACTTCACTACCTCCTACTTCGCTTCTACGCCCCTCTCTAGTCGACGCATTGTCTCTACTATGGCTGGGTCTGCTCACCCCCGCCTCTCCCTGTGCGACTGCGTGGCCTTGCAGGCTCCCGTTGGGTTGACTCACCCCCGCTACTCCCTGCCTAACTACCTAAATTAAATTATTTAAATTATTTTGCTCAGAGTTAGGGCTATTATTTGAAATATTTTGTATATTTAAATTAGAATTATTTGGATTATTTTGTGCCTTTAAATTAAAATTATTATTTGGAATATTTTGTATGTTTGAATTAATATTATTATTTTGCACATTTGAATCAAAATTATTACTACCGGGTAAAATATTATTTCCTGCAACAAAGGTTTGATTAGGGTTGTCCACTACGGTACTATTAATATTAATTCCCTCTAACGTGTTATTATTACCCCCCCCCCCCCCCCACCCGTACGGTTACACCAGTCCTGGGTCTGTCGTCTGGTGCCTGTAAGTGGGGTATTAACAAACGTTTCCATTACTTCTGACTCCTCGTAAATACTACCCGAACCAGCCTCACTCTCAGATAATCCCAACTGCACCAGTTCTAATCGGCGCTTTTGCTTTGCCTGGTATTGCATAAGCCCCCTTAACCGGGTATGCATATCATCCCGCATACGCTTTCCCGTTCTCTCTCTCTCTCTATCCTCTTGCAAACTTTGGCCAGCCAACTCTGCCTCTCTCGCAATCCTCTCAAGCCTCATGCTCCTTGTGCTCGCTCGCCTCTCTCGCCTCTCGCTCTTTGCATTCCCTTAATTCCCTCTCCTCAGCCTCTCTAAAGTTCCTCGCGACCCTCTCAGCCCTCTCTTTATTCTCTCTCGCTAACTCTCTCTCTTTCTCTAATAACACGGCTCCCTCATCCAGTTGCCTCTCCAACTCCCTCTGATCCAGCGCCACAAGGTCTAATTGACACGCCAGATCTATCTCTAACACCCTTGCTTGGGGGATGTAGCGGACTTATCGGTCGCGACGGATTCCCGTCGCTTTCTGGGGTTCTCGCTAACCGACGACACCGAATCCTCAGGATTAACCTCGGGTTCGCCGTCGTGCGGATCTGCCCAACCCACTAACTTAATTCCCCTAGCATCCACTAAGTAAGGCCCTACATACACTACTTCAGGCTCCATTACCCTGGATCGCCACAATTCAAAGAGTTCCGTGGCGACCCCCCTCGCTCTCTCACTCGCCAGTTCTCCCTGTCCAAAACAGACTAAATATCGAAAGTGTTTATTCGACTCACCTAGTCTCTGATGTAGTTTAGGCTGGTCTACCTTTCTCCCTTCTTTGGCCTCCTTCAGTAACTTCTTGGTGGCGTTGTAGGCCCGTCGTAGCCGATCACTCGTCCCGACGTCCTCTTCACTGACTCCTCCTCCTCTCCTTGTCCGGCGTCGTACCGGCGGCCCCACCGTCGCCGTTCCGGTGGGCCGTCCGTCGCCCTCGGCCTGTGGCTGGCCGGCGACTTCGGTACTCCAACCGCAGTCGTGTGTCGACTCGTCTCCCTCTCGTGGTTGACGGCCGCCCTCCGCTTGGGCAGCCGGATCGTCCCTCCTTGGCGAATCCGGCGTGGCAGGCTGATACCGTCTCATCGCGGCCTCACAGATCGTTTGGTTGGTATCGTCCGGGGTCCGCGGCGGCGTCCTCTCTCCCTCAGATAATTGGGGCTCTCTATCGCTCATCCTTTTGTTCTTGCAGTCACAGTTTGATGGCAGTTGGTAAAGTTAATGACTGTGACGGGATCTGAGATCCCGACTGGGTTGTTAAAGTACGCATCACCATTCTGCTGGGGATCATGCTACTGGCTTTGGCCGAGGCCATCTGGGAAAACAGTAAAAGTTCCTGTTGTCTTTCGATATTAATTAATATAGGCGGTAATAGCACAATATATGGTTAAAGCAGAAATACAGATAAATTGTTACCGGTATGGCGGTGGCGGTCATTAACTATGACCAGTCTGCACTAACTAAACTGAATAACACAACTGACCAGTAAACCAGTAATGTAAGATAATATATGATTAATACATTGAATATTGGTTCACCTCCTACTCTACTTTAGCCCTCTACCCAATGGATGCTTTCCTGTTCCCTATCACGTGCTTCCCTATCCACTATTGGCTAATATACTACTTGTCACTTTGGCACTCCCTGGGAGTGTTTCCCCCGCTGCTAGCCTCTACTAGCTGTATTCCCTCCAAGGTGGTTTGACCTCTCACCTTTCTCTGTGGCTTTGGGGCTTGTGTCGCCCCCCCCCCCCCCCCCCCCCCAATGTTGGTTATGATACGAGATTAATATTGGTAATCTCGTATCCCCAACATATTGCTAAAATGCCACTAGTCCCATTTTCTGGTGGGTAATGAAGTGGAATTGAATCCGCTTACATGAATTCCTAGGTACTTAACCGATGGTGACATTGTTAAAGATTTATTGTTAATTTTTAAAGAGTTTTGAAATTGGGATCGGATTGGGTTAGTTTGACGCTGCCATAAATTCGGTTTTTTTGTATTTATTGATAATCTATTTGAAATTAGCCAGTCTTGTCAGTTCTAAGTTTTTGGTAGTCACTGAGGAAGTCACGTCACTGTTTCTACAAAGAAAACTTGAGTCGTCCGCGAAAAGTACTGTGTATAATTTAGAAGCATTTGGTATGTCGTTAATATATAGTAAAAAGAAAATGGAAGATTGAACCCTGTGCTATCCCGCATGTGATTTTTTGAAAGGTTGAAATTGAATTATTAATTTTGGTAAATTGAAGTCGATTTTGGAAATAATTTTTGAAAAGTTGTATCTGGAATCCGCGAATTCCGTAGTGTTCAAGCTTTTTTACAAGGATCTATTAATGGTTTTACTTTAAGGAAACTGGCTACCCAAATTTCTAGCATGGATGAACAGTTTAAATTATGGTTACGTTCACAAATTATAGTTATAGTTAGCCGTGTCAGTTTCTTCAATGATCTTATATTTGTTGGGAATAAAGATGTTACATTAAAAGCCAATGCTGAACTTTTAAAAAAATGATCTCGATATGACATTTTTATACATTATGTCATAAATGTTTTAACTCAAAGAGGCTGTAAAAGCTTTTGCGGATATAACAGGTCATTTTTCTCCGCAATATACTGTGTAGGTGTTTTAGCGGACATAACAAGCCATTTTCTCCGCAATGTACCGTGAAGGTGTTTTAGCGGACATAACAAGCCATTTTCTCCGCAATGCGCTTAATACTCTAAAGACTGTAACTCAGATGACGAAATCTGCCAGCTGGTTTACTGTACACGTGGAGCCTCTCTTTGTTCAGCTCGCTCAACTCAGCCAATCAGAGCGATTTTCATTTTATCTTAAACAGAGGCCTACGGAAAGTTGCGCAATGCATTACGGTCTTTGTTTACCTTTTCTGAGCCTCGGAACATCGGCTTAGAAATTCTTCTGTACTTCTGTAGAAGTTTCAGACTTTGACCTAAACATCAGATGGCTTTGATTACAAGAACGTAAAACTATTAACTGAATCATTGCTGAATCATACTTCATATCTGAATCACTGAAACGCGGCACTACGTAACGCGATTCAACTACCGCATCACGCCGTAATTCATGCATTGCTGCACATGGAACACTGCATAAGTAACACATACTGACTGTTCACCGAATTATTTGATTCTGTTATTAATTCGCAAGCAAGCGTAAACGTAAACAAGCAAGCCAAATAATTCATGAGTTTGTGGAGGTATTTCCAAACAGCCCTAGCAAACTAGGTAATGATCGATCGAAGGAAATTCGCGTTTATCTAGAGCACTTGTCTGTAGATTATAAACCTGGGATTGTTGTCACAACAAACGAAGAAAGGAGGAGCATTTTGAAATGTGAATCATGGTTGAGTAATGTCATTATCGATGGATTCCTTGGAATATTAGAACGTGATTTCAGTGACACTGCTGCTATCTCCAGTCAACTAGCATACAAACTCAATGAGTCAAGGCCACTTAAAGAAGGCAAGGGACAAGGATTAACCAGTTACGATGAATTAAGTGCGATAAAATACATCGCTCCTAGGTACATTGGCAGACACACAAAAGTGAAGCCAAGGCTCATGTTTTTTCCAGAGTGTGTCAATTCTCATTTCGTCCTTCATGTAGCTGATTGTGAACGTCGAACTGTTTGTTGTGTTGATTCTCTAGGAAACAATATGCCAAATTATACTACATTCGGAATTATCAATCTGCTAAACAAGATCGATTCCCACAGTCCATGGAGCTTAAACAATGTTGCAAATAAAAGTTGGGAAGCGGATGCACGTTACTGTAATTATGCCAAGCAAACAAATGGGTATGACTGTGGTCTCTACCTCTGTCTCACTGCAGTAAGTATCGCCCAGGACAAACCGGCGCTTCCTGCTATACATTTTGATAGTTCCTCAAGCAGAAAATGGCTATCGGAATGCCTGGATCAAATGAAAATATTAAACACCGATGAGTCAAAACCTGTACAAGTGGTCAACTGTGGTCCAGGCCTTATCAATGTTAGTGGTAAATCAGGCGAAAATCTCAATAACGTTGTGATAGAGTATCCCAAAGCGTTGTATCTGCCAAAAAAGGAAGCCATCAAACAACTTGGAGGTCAAACAATCGAAAAACTCTCAGAACTTCGAGATCATATTTTTACTCTGGTGAAACCCTTGCTAAATCCCATTCAGATGGCTACATTACATTTAAAGAAACGTGGTTCCCGTGCTGAACTAAGTACAGACGTATATGAGCTCTTTCAATGTTGTAAAGATAAAAAGATTTATGAATCCTGCTTGAAACGTCTTTTTAGGCCTAATCCCAAATACGATGCGGATCTTATCAGTCTCGGGAGTCTACAGCGTGATCTCATATCAGTTACAGCATCGTTACAAGCTCGCATGTGCAAGCTAGAACAGGAACTTTCCCAAACTGTGGAAGAAAACTCAAAGCTCAAGGATGATCTAAGTCATGAGAGGCATTGTCGCCTAGTACTCGAATCGACACTCGCCAACATTGAAAAATCTATACAGAAAGATGATCAATACAAAAAAGAAGTAGAGGATAACAAAATTCATAATGAAACTGACCAGCATGGATATGGCAAATCTCGCAATGTCGATATTTCTGAAAGATTTGTTGTAATAGACAGCCTAAGTGATGATGATATTATAAACAATCATGCCTATCAGGTTGAAGGGGAATATGGAACTGTGGATGATTCATTGAAAACAGGAATCTGGGAAAAACGATTTAGAAAGCGTAAAAGCAGGATGGATCATACTGATGCGCTCTCATACCCAAATCCAGATAACCATTCAACATGTAAATCACATTTCTTGAGAAACAGATTTGATGTATTGTCATCAACGGTTTGTGACCAATTAGATTCTGAACACAACCCTCTTATAGATAGAAGAGATGAAGGAAAACAGATAAACTCAAATGAACACAGTGTCAAGGAGACAATCACATATAACAAGTTGTACACGGGACCCGCTTATAAAGGTATACCCAAACCTGAAGTTGCACCGAAATCGAGTAGAGATTTGCCCGAGCAAGTGGGCAGGTTACCAGATTACAAGATAAATACACTTGACCATCCAGGGGGTCCTAATCCACAAGACATCAAACGGCTGCAAGATGACCATTATGGGACGAATTATATAAGCTCAAATGTGTTTGGACGCCAAAGAATGCTGAAAGGTGCAGATACGAAAGCCACATCAACTATATATATCACCGGAATAAAGAGAGATAACTATGAGATTGACCTGTCTGATTACCTATACGATAGAGGCATTAGTGTGGATAATATAACTGCACGTTCATACAACAACTCCAAGTCAATGAGAGCCACCATCAACACAGATGATTTAGATGTGGTGTTAAATGGGGACTTTTGGCCATATGGAATCCACTGCAGAGAGTGGATAAATTATACTTCAAGAAATCCGCGTTACAGATGCAACTATAAAGATACCGTTTCGACCAGAAGAACTTACGGGCAGTATGTTTAGTAGAAAGACAAGGAAGATCAAGACCAATAAAGCAAACCGAACTTATGAGCGTAAACAAAAACAGGGTGTCAAACACGAACAAACTAACAAAGGGGAAATAAGAGTTGGTACATACAACTGTTTTGGATTTAACAGTAGTGAACACTATATAGATGAGCTATTGCAGGAAATCGACGTTCTTGGGATACAAGAGCATTGGCTCAATGAAATGGAATGTAAGACACTCCTCACTAAACATAATGAGAAATTCTATTGTGAATATTCTGTAAGTCCCTTGATGGACAATCTGGGCAATTCAAGAGGAATAGGTGGCACTGCTATATTCATTAGAAGGACCATATGTTCAGAGGTGTGTGCAATAGCTGGTGAAGGTTCATTCTGTGGAGCAACTGTAACCATGGCTGGAAGTGCTGAAGATTATCTCTTTATTTCCGGATATGCCCCAGATGTCAGCAAAAAGAAGGTTGAATATCAAACTTTTCTTGGCAACATAGCATCTGTGATGGAGGAAAACAGCAATTACACCCCGATTTTACTAATAGATGCGAATGCAGACCTCGGGCCACTACAGGGTAATCGGTACTGCAGATCAACTCCAACAGCTCGGGGCATCGACCTCAACAATTTTCTTTTAGCAAACGGTATGACAGCTTTGGATACATTGACACAATGTAAAGGTCCATATTTCACATTCTATCGTGCGGAGACTGGAGTGTCTTATATCGACCATATTATTGCTCCCATTGAATTGCAAGATAAACTGATCAAGGGCGAAATATATGAGATGGATGATGCTAATAACTTTGCAGATCACACCCCAGTAACAATACTCTTATGTATCAATTCCCAACATGCCAGAGAAACAGAAAATAGCAATCACATCATAAAATCGGAGATAGAATTTCGAAAGTGTGAAAGAACTCGAGCCCCTAATTGGAAAGGTGCATCTAAGAAACAAGTGGAGTCATACTCAGTTAAATTAAACGCCCAGCTAGCCGATCTGCAACAAACACTCAGTCCAAATGAATTGGAGTGGACTGAAGAGGAATTAAACAGTTACAGCAATAGAGTGCAGAAGATTATATTACAATCTGCTCAAGAAGAAATACCCACCCGACCTCTGCGAAACGGAGGGAGTCGTACTAGATCTTCGAGACTGAGACACCATATTAGAAAAGTTTCAGAGCATCTGGATACAATCAAGAAATTAAAACATCAGACTGATCACAACAAAGTAAAAACACAGAAAAATTCCGAGGCCCTAAAAGAAGCCAAAAAGATTTTAAGAAGACTTACAAATAGAAATAATAAAGACTCGGTGAGAAAGGCAATTCTGAAAGCGGCTAGTAGCTACAGATACAGACCACAACATTTCTGGAAGCATTTTAACCGTAAAAGGAGGGGGAAGAATCCTATACCCGCGGTAGCACGGGAAGAAATAATAAAGCGCTTCAGTAATAGTTCAAAAACCTCAAAGGGACAAACAAATATTCAGGAGAAACTTATTGGCTCGTGTAAAAAAACTACAGCTCCAACAATATCCAAGAATGTAATAAAAATGGTGATCGGAAAGCTGGGAACGGGGAAGGCCCCCGACATTATGTCTCTGACAGCCGAGCATCTCATTTATTCGACAGGAAATGACGCCATCTGTACCGCACTTGCACAAATAATCAACTCTTGTTTCAACTTGGGAAAAGTACCTAACAGCTTTGGAGATACAATAATTACACATCTCTACAAAGGGAATAGTCGTGACCCAAAACTGGGAAAGTCATATCGCCCAATTTCAAATTTATCTATGTTTGCCAAAGTTTTTGAGGGAGTAATTCTTCACAATTTCCTAGGTACAGAATCGAAATACGTTAGTCAGTATCAACTTGGTTATAAAAAGAAAATTGGAGCTGATTTGATTCTCTCAGCTATGATGGAGATAATAGAACGCCATAGGCAGGATTGCACACCCATTTACATTTGTCAATTGGATATTGTTTCTGCATTCGACATGGTGGATTATGAGATACTTTTTGAGAGGATTAGCTCTATTTTAAACCCACATATAACACTGGCCCTCTACAGTTATTACATGCATACAATGATATATTTGAAATTTGATGACTCCATATCCAATATTGGTTTACCAATGTACATTGGAGTGAAGCAAGGTTCTTTGTTGTCACCGGCATTATTTAATATATATACAACAAATATATTCACTAGTCTTGAAAAATCAAAATTGGGGTGCAAAATTCTCAATTTATGGATTGGTTGTCTTAATTATGCCGACGATATTATCCTAATGTCAACGTGTCCCATGGAATTAGAACAAATGGCCGATATAGTTGCAATGGAGACTAGGGAGATTAAATTGTCTCTAGAACCAGCAAAGACGCATTGGATCTGCTGCGGGGCCACACATAGCAGCAATATTCCAACATTTCTTGATATTTGTGGCACGCTTGTACCGATGAATACAAATCTAACATTCCTGGGTGTCACTTTTAACAGGAGAATTAAAGACGGGATACAGAGGTGTACACAGGCACTTACTGGAATTGCACGGATGTTTTGGAAGAACAACTGGACTATTGAGATGTTAGACATAGAAACACTTAGTATCTTATGGAAAGCGATTGCTCTTCCCGCTTTTTTATACCGATGTAAACATTTACTGGGATCACTCACCAATGTAGAGGCGGACAAACTCAACGCTTTTTATAGAGGAAAGCTTAGATCGGTGCTTGGTCTTGGTAGTTATATAAACAACCCGGTGCTGCTGTCCTCGCTCAATGTGCAGGATTTGATAACAACAATGTGTGTAGCGAATCTTTCCACCATATTAAGAATAACCGATTGTCCGAACTATCCAATACACTACACATTGGTATCTTGTTCATTCCTCTCGAAGGTGGTCAATGGAGTTCGATATCCGGGACTCTGCAGTGCATATGAAAAAGCAACGAAACTTGGACCTCTCCCCGAATTAAAGAGTTTGGTCACATCACAATACAGCAAACGGCAGATATTGGAGAGGATTAGGCCTGGGGAGGTCAGCGTATCAGATATATACAAAGTAGAGTTTATTAAGAAAACTCTCTCACAAATGACGTTGTCCCGAAAACGCCGTATCGAAAAACTGAAAGAGTTCTTCAACGCATTACATGTTGCATCAATCTACGGGAATACTTAATACACGTATGTAGTCTGGTCGGGTCTTCCTTGTCGATTTCAGAGACCGATGAGCAGCTTGCTGATGAGTCATAACTGACTACCGTAAATATCTTTATTTGGAATTTTTGAATCCACATCCTATTACATGTAGCGGGTTATATAGGCTATATTCGATGCAATCGTGGCCATTTTAATCTTAACTTAAATTTGTTAATGCACGAAACGAGTCAGCAGCATACCTTGTACTTCACTATTGTGGATCTACGTATCCTTTATTTTAATTAAATAATTAATGTATGAAATATATTTTAATTCATAATCTAGAACTACGTGTGAATGTGTTATTTTTAGTAATTGACTTATATTACATAACTGAAATTTCGTGACCGGGTTGTGTTTATAAATATGTAATATTTAGACATTTCAATTCCCTGTAATGCGGTTTACGAATTTTATTATTTTATTACGAATTTATTGTTGATCAAATAAATGCCAGATAGTCTGGCGCTGCGCGCATTGCGCGATAAACTAAACTAAAAAAAACTACTTCTGTAGAAGTTTCAGACTTTGACCTAAACATCAGATGGCTTTGATTACAAGAACGTAAAACTATTAACTGAATCATTGCTGAATCATACTTCATATCTGAATCACTGAAACGCGGCACTACGTAACGCGATTCAACTACCGCATCACGCCGTAATTCATGCATTGCTGCACATGGAACACTGCATAAGTAACACATACTGACTGTTCACCGAATTATTTGATTCTGTTATTAATTCGTGTTATGTTGGTGTATATTGCTGATATATTTGGAGAATACCGATGAATAATCATAAAACCCCCAATCTTCTTGATTACTAAAGGTTAGAGGAACAGGTTTACCGGTAGCAACTGCGACTTACATTATAGTGGTTTTTGTGTGAATTGAATGCTATTTCATAATCCCTACATGTGTCAGTTGCGATCCTCCTTATATATGATCAAATTCAGTGACGGTCGGCAGATCAGTGCGCAGTAGTGTGAACTAGTGTGAAGTCGTGTGAAGTAGTGTGAAGGTTAATAAAGCATCTCCTAAAGAATGCGCTTTTTACGAAACTCAGTAGCCATCCAGTTGTGATTAGTATAAGTCATAACTCTGTTTTATACTTAAAGCGCCACGTCCTAAAGGAACTGTTAATATTTCCCCGAAAGTGAATAATATTGTCAGAGATTATATAGTAACGATCAATCGAATAATACACCGCAATCACTATCAAAGCATCCGAATCCAGTCTCCCTTAACTGTGGGTGAATGGTCGCGCACAGGCTGGCTTCGGCTGATGTAACTTCAGTACATTAAATAATTGATATACAAGAGGACACCTAAAATTGGCAGGTTAAACTGCTAAAGGTCTAAAAGCGCGAACAGAGGCCTTAACACCCCCCTTCCAATCATTAATATGTCTCTAGAACCATTCCGATCATATGGTTTAGTAATTCCACACGCCAGACAAAGTTATTGCTACCTACTAATCAGTACTCACCAACCTGATGTGACATATATTGGTCAAACAATTAATATATGTCAATGTATGGAGGCTCATAACAAAGAGAGTGGGGCTGATTTTACAAGACCAGTAGGCCGCCGCGCCCATGGGCACTTATGCTCTTGTATATGGTTTCAATGAGTTACCAGATTTAGATCAATATCATACATAGAGCTAGGTTTGAAATACAATGGAAACAGGAGTGGGACAGACATCTTGTAGCTGGTAACAGACAGCCAAATAATATTATGCATATAGGCTATACATTATGTAACAGACAGCCAAATTGTTGCCGTTATCCCTACACCAGGGGGGAAAAACGCCGATGCTGGAGACGTGACTTAACAGACCACCGAGCCCCGGCCAGTCACCGGATATTGATTGTGGGGAGGGAATATTTTCTGAGATGCAAGTTTGCGGTTGATAAAAAGCTGCATTAGTTGGATATACTCTTTAATGTAACTTCCTATAGTTGAAACCCGTTCAACATCATTGAAACTTGATTAAGAATAATTTTGGGCTTCCCCAAATCAATATACACCAAATATTCACAATAATTATACACGATAATATAAATCCCTACAGTATATTATTTAATAACCCACTGTTTGCTCAGAATTTTAGCCTACCTAATGTTCCCCAGATTTTCCCTCGGTCCCAGTCTTAGTGCCGTAGTGTCGGTGTCGGTCGACCCTGTCGCGTGTCCGTTCCACCCCTCACGAACCCCGAAGGGAACGATCATCGAGAACCAGCACGGCTTGGCTAAGGGTCGGTCCAGTCGGTAGACTCTGTCGCGTATCCGTACCACCCCTCTCGAACCCCGAAGGGTTCGGTCATCGAGAACCAGTACGGCTTGGCTAGGAGTCTGTCGTGTCGGTGGACCCGTTCGCGTGTCCGTTCCACCCCTCACGAACCCCGAAGGGTTCGATCATCGAGAACCAGAACGGCTTGGCTAGGGGTCCGTCAGTTCATCACAGAAACCCAACCACCTAGGCTTTCCGAGTCCGTTTCAGGCTCGTAGTCGCTTCGGCAGCCGAGAAACTGCTCCGAACAGTCGGTAGGCCAGTAGAGTCTAGTCGAGTCTAGTCCTTTGTCTTTCGACCCCATCGCGTGTCCGTTCCACCCCTCACGAACCCCGAAGGGAACGATCATCGAGAACCAGTACGGCTTGGCTAAGGGGTCTGTCGTCGGTTCCCGTCGCAAATCCCAGTACAAGCAGTCAGCGTTCCGAGTTCTTTTCAGTCTCGTAGTAGCTGCCGTTGACCAGAGACCGCTAAGGGCAGTTCTCGTCAAACCCGTCCTGTGGCCAGCCCTTTCGCATGTCCGTCCCACCCCTCACGAACCCCGAAGGGATCGGTCATCGAGAACCAGTACGGCTTAGGTCAGGGGGCAGTCGTTAGTTGGCCACCCGTTCGCGTGTCCGCTCCACCCCTCACGAACCCCGAAGGGAACGATCATCGAGAACCAGAACGGCTTGGCTACTAAGGGGCCGTCGGTGCCCGTCGCAAATCCCTGACACAAGCAGTCAGCGGTCCGAGTTCTTTTCAGTCTCGTAATGGCTGCTGTTGGCCAGGGACCGCTAAGGGCAGTCCTTGTCCTTTAGGCCTGGCGCATTACCAAATCCACCCCTACAGGCAGCAGGAAGTTGGCCAGGGCCTAATAGTACTCAGGCTAACCTGAATACTGCTTGCATTTTCCATCCCCCCCTGGCCCTTATAACTATGAAATTATTCCCGTACCCTGTAAGTTGCCCCAAAGTTCGCCCATAAATCGCCCCCAGTTTCTTGAATGTGCCCAAAACCCATGGTCCCGCACCCAGTAGTAATATCGGAATAATCAATTTTAAATAAATACAAAAATATTCAACTCGCGTTATGGAAAGTTGAAATACCGCGAACAGTCCCCCCCCAATGACCTTCGTGAAGTCTGTCGGTCGATTGAGTTTGCGTAGGTCATTCCCAATATAAAAAACCCAAATTTAATATTGCATAGTTTTTAATTAATTTGGCCTAGAGTTTGTATAAAAATAAATGTTCGATAAATGTTCCTGGAATATCCCGATCCACTATTTCTTTCTCTGATACGCCTTTCGTCTCTTCGCCCGTCGACTCTCATCGATCGCTATGGCTGGTAGAGGAGCGTCAACATCCATCGTGAGTAACGCTTCGGCTTGTCTCCTGGCGGCTCTTCCTTTCGAAGGCATCGGGATCATGTCGGTTCGTCTCTCCAACTCAGATTTGCGTGCCTCTAGGAACCATTCTCCGTCACCGAACTCCTCTTTATACGAGTATAATCGTCTAATGACTTCAAATGGACCGAATAATCCGGCGCTCAGTAGCAGATCCACGTAATGGAAAGGTAGCGTGGCCGACGTGTGGAGGCGTTCCGGGAAGGAGAAATATCCGCACGCCATCTCCTGCGCGATATTCCGAGCGTTTCTCCGAACCTTGGTCTTTAAGTGGCTGTTTGCGTATGTCTCAAACATGACCATATTGCCCATAGCGGTAACGTCTTTGGTTGGACATTTGATATAGCAGCGGGGGCTAGAGGAATGTCCACGGAAACCGCACGTGGTGCAGAGGTTATAAAGGATCGGGCAGACGGAAACGTCGTGGCCCGATGTCGCGCAGTATGGGCAATAGAGTATCCCGAGGAGCTGGAGGCAAGAATCGGTAACCCGATTCCTTCTGCTGCGTGGGCACTGCTCCGAACCGCAGTCGCCGCATACCTCCAACTGTATCTCTCGACCAGGAAATATCGGAATCGGGACGCCGACGTAGTATTCGAGTCGTCGGTCGCTCTTCGGAATATTCTCGGTGGTCGGTAGCCCGCGGAATGCTAGGCTTTTGCGTAATAGGTTCTCGCTCCGATAACCTTCTTTGTGTCCCGCTGGTCTCAACTCGGATGACCGTTTCTGGCGGTGGATCCATTCAGTTTGCTCGGCGTACCAACGGGTTAGTCGCATAGGGTCCTGAGGAACGGCGGGTGTAGTAGCCACCGCTGGTCGGCGAAGAGGTGCCGGGGTTTTCGACGGAGGGATACCGAGGAGATCGTCGGGGGTCGGCGCATCGCTGGGGCCCTCCTCGATCAGTATCGCTGCGCGGGTCCGTTGGTGGCTGGTACTCGGAATCTCCGACGACCAATCTTCGCCACCCGGGAAAGGATACGGGGATAACCGTTGGCATATGTCGCCGAAGTCGCTCAATGCAGCTGTAGTGGCTACCTCCCTCGCGGGGCTACCGGAGCCGCGTGGGGTGTAAACGCCTGCTCTCTTCATCGGTTCGGCCGAGGCAACCCGTTTGGCGGCCGGTCCATACGCGGCCTCCGGCTCGAGTTGTCGCTTCGGGGTGGAGAGTAGAACACCCTCGTTTAGCCATATCTCTTCCCCTTCCGAGGAGATCAGAGGCTCCTCCGCACCGAGAAGTTCGGTAATCGTAGGGATGTCGTAAGGTCCGCTCTCGTCCCAGGAATCGATAACGGCGGGCGTTTTCGATTCTCCCGGTGTAATGTTCTCGACCGCTTTAAACGCGTGGTTTATAACCTCATTCCAGTCGTAGTCGACGAAGGAAAGGGGGACCGCCGTAATAAGGTTATCGAGAGTTTTACAGATAAACTTAGCGACGGTGTAGCACTCCATAACGACGTAAACGTAGTTCCGTCGATCAGGATTCTCCCACCTTTGGTGTATCGTCCACTTCCGATCAACGTCCTTCCATCGACCCTCTCGCTCGCTCTTTATTTCCAATCCCGGGTATCCACCGTATATTTTATTATAGTCCCGGAATTTCTGGGGTTTGAAGTCGATACCGCCGTTGAGCACAGCGAGGTAGCCGATCCCGGATTTCGTCGGTCTCACCTCTTGGAATCCTCGCATGAACTCGGCGAATCGTAACCAGGCTAGTAGCGTTTGAGTGTCGATGCAATGGCTAAGGGCGTTGAGGTCGTCTCGTCGGTTTCTTCCTGCAGGGGCGTTCGCGTAGTCGTTCCGGACGTCCGCCTTGATATCCGACCCGATTTTAATGACGTCGAAGTCGAAGAGGATCTTTTGGATTTCCGGAGGCAGCAACCAGATCGCTCCGGCTGCCTGCACTTCCTGTCTGGGTGTCGGGAATATTCGGCACACCAGTACCAAACCGTCCAGGGTTCCGAGGACGACGACTAAGGATCGACCGTATTCTTTCGCCCCGTACTTTTCTTGGTAGTCGTCTCGGTTTTGGATAATCGATACGCGTTCCTCTCGAAGCGTCGCCGTACACTCCGACAGGTTTCCCCAGTGGGCGAGGTACGTACTCTTGTCGTCGACGAAACTTTGACATCTCGCCAACGTAATCGCTTTCGAGGTGGGCGTCGCGTTTCCCTCGTTGTCGTAGATCAAACATCGGGATCTGTAGACGCTCTGCCGGAACGTTTCCCAAAACGACGAATCGTCCCCTCCGGTTGCCTTTGCGTTCCGAGTTCTTTTCAGTCTCGTACTAGCATCAGCTAACCGGAGGGCTCGTAGATTCTTAGAATCCGGTCCCTCTCGCCCGGTGAATTTAATGACTCGCACGTTCTCATTTAGCAGGGTGCTCCAATTTGTATCAAAGTCAGGGGATCCGGGTTGCGAATATTCCAGTAGATCTATCGTGTTACGTAATTCGCCGATAATTTGGCGATTTGGGTCCATATTTACGATTATATCCGTTACAAATTAGATCAGTTAATTATAAGTCCAGAAAGTCTGAAACTATAGCGATAGCAGAATAATTCAGTTTTTTATTTAATTCAGTTTATTAATAACATTGCTATATAGGCATCTATCATCTTATTGCTAATACATTCAGCATTTACAGTTACTATAGCTATACATAATATCCAACCAGTTTTTTATGACTTTTTTGTCCTTTTCTTTTTTCTAATTCTTTTCTTTGACCTTTTTTATACCTTTTTTTTGTCTTTTTTCATTTCATTATTATTTCATCTTATTTCATTTATTTCCACGTATATTTCAACATTTAGTTCCACCATTTATTTCACATTTATTTATTTCCACATCATCATTTGGGTTTATAGCCCCCCGGCTATCATCATTGGTTATAAGCGCAGCACCAGGGTGCGCATCATTACATTTTCATCAGTATACGCGTCATCATTCAGGTTTATAGTAGAGTTGTCTGATCCTTTTCATCGTTTCCAACTATATTCAATCATTTTCTTTGGTTAATCTTTGTCGTGGAAGGGGTGTTACGCGGCAATCTGGGATCTACAGCTGGACTCGTTACACCGCCTACGCCCCAAACTGCGCACGTAACGGACAATGAAGACGCTGGGAGTGAAGTCACGTGGATGCACCAGGGACCCACCAGAATAACACTCCCAACAACATAAAGCTCAGTCGACGAAGTCATGTGGGATGGGGTTACGCAACATTCTGGGATCTACAGCTGGACTCGTTACACCGCCTACGCCCCAAAATCCACGTAACGGTCCCACCAGAATAACGCGACTGAGAAACATAAAACCCTCTATCGTCGAAGTCATGTGGATGCACCATGGACCCACCAGAATAACGGGATAGAGGGGGGTGTTGCGCGGCAATCCGGGATCTACAGCTGGACTCGTTACACCGCCTACGCCCCGAACTACCCACGCAACGGACAACATAACATACTGCAATGAATACAATGAATTCCACTTCAAATCTTTTCCATTTCCAATAATCCAATATCGTAGGTCCTGATGACCAAAATCAGGGTAAACAATGCATAAACGACCCTGCGTCAGCCGAAACATCTGCAGGGTGACGCTGGACTCCACATAACACACGAGGAAACACAAATACCATGCGTGGTTACAGTTGGTTTAAAGGGGGTCCATAATTCGTTGTCGATAAATCACAGTTTAAAAAGAGTTTGTCAACATGATGAGAAGGGTTTAAACGCATTTATAATTGTCACCAATGTCCACAGTAGGATCCGTAGTAGGGAACTTATCACCTCTTGTAGAATCACCACTGTCATTGCCTTCAAGAAGGCACAGCTTCTGGATGGGGCGTTGGTAGTGGCCCGATTTCGTTCGTATCGTCACAGTCCTCGCAAGTCCGTCTTTGCTTGGGTGTATGGTCACGACCCGCGCCACAGGCCAGTGAACGCGGTCTTTGAGATCTTCTTTAACTAGTACCATGTCGCCAACTGCGACGTTCCGGTAGGTGTTGTTCCATTTCCTCCTGGTCCGGAGGGTTATGAGGTACTCCTGGGCCCAAATTCTCCACCAATGCGCTGCCAACGCTTGGGCCTTTTTCCAGTTTGTATGTTTCGCGATCTCGTTGGGATCCGGGAACATGGTTTCCGGGAGAACGTGGGTTTTGGGTCTCCCCAGTAAGTGGTTAGGAGTGAGGGGCTCCAGGTCTGTGGGGTCGTCGCGGATAGGGACAATGGGTCGGTTGTTCAGGGTAGCCGTGATCTCGCAGAATGTTGTGCGGAGGGTGTCATGGGTTACCCGGGTGTCGCCTAGAGCGACGCGCATGGATCGTTTCACTAGGTCGATCAGTTTCTCCCATACCCCGCTCGTATGGGGTGCTAAGGGGGTCTGGAAGTGCCACTGTATCTGGTGTTCCTTCCAGACTTGGGATGCGGTGTTATCGGTAAACCATCCCTCGATCGCCTCTCTAAGTTCTCTTTCTCCTCCCACAAAGTTTGTACCATTATCGGAATACATGTGGCGGCATGTCCCGTTGTTCGCCACGAACCGACGCAGAGCGTTGATGAATGCGTGTTGTGTCAGATTTACCACGATATCTAGGTAAATTGCCCTAGACCTTAGGCAGGTGAAGATGGCTCCCCAGCATTTGATGTTGGATCGTCGTTCAATAACCGTGAACGGTCCGAAACAGTCCACTCCGGTGACGTAGAATGGTGGGGAATCCGCTTGTAGACGGGTGGCTGGTAAGTCGGCCATCTTTTGGGTGATTGGTGGCGCTAGGTAACGTCTGCAGGTGAAGCAACGTTTCAACACTTTCCGGATCAGTGGCTGGATGTGGGTGATCCAATATCTTTGTCTTATATTAGCTATAATCCAATTCTGTCCTGCGTGGTGGTTGTCCTCGTGACATTGTAGAATTAATAGCTTAGCTAGTGTCGACGTTCCGGGCAGAAGCGCCGGGTATTTAACCTCATATTCGACCGGGGCGTTTGCCATCCGGGTATTCAGTCGGATCAGTCCGTCCTCTCCCATCATTGGTCTCAGTTGGTAGACTGGGCTGTCCGGTTTCAACGTTTTGCCCGCACTAAGTTGTTCCCATTCATCGGGGAAACTTTCTTTCTGGACATATCTAACAATACACTTCTCCGCGATAATGAGTTCTTGTATATTCCGTTGAACTATCGGTTTGTTGTTTTTCCACCGTAGGAAGTTGCGAAGGGTTATAACGTGGTGGACGAGCCGTCTCATGGATGAAGTTCGCTCGATCAACCGATGTAAAGACGCCGCTAGTTGGGTGATCGTCGCGACGTTATAGTGCCTGCCCGAGTCCTTTGCAGGCTCAGTCAGACAACTATAAATTTCCACCGCGTTGCTTCGATGGATTTTACGGATCTCTTTATCGTCCTCGGAGTATTTTCCGCTATCGAGCTCGGGGTCGAATCGGGTACTCCATGTTAATTGTGGCTGCCGTAGGAATTCCGGGCCTGTAAGCCAGAGTTTACTTTTACCGAGTTGTTTTGGGGTGGCGCCTCGGCTTGATAAGTCCGCTGGGTTTTCCTTCCCGTTCACGTGATGCCACTGTTCTCGGCCGGTACACTGTTTAATCTCCGTGGCTCGGTTTGCAACAAACGTGGTGTGACGCCGTGATGGAGAGTGGAGATAATAGAGAACTATACTCGAATCTACCCAGAAGTGTTGAGATTCTATGGGGATCCGTAGGTTCCGCATGACCATGCGATTCTGTCTTACTGCCCAAACTGCAGCTTGTAGCTCGAGTCTCGGGATCGTTGCTACGAATTCCCCGGATACTGTCTTTGCTTTGGAGAATAAGAAGCTTGTATCGCCGTTTCCATCGTTACTTAGTCTCCGTAGGAAGGTGACTACGCCGATTCCGGTATTCGAAGCATCCGAAAAGGTGTGGAGCTGGAAGATATCGGTGGGCAACTTATCGAGGAAGAACGGTCTAGGTATCCGCATAAGATGTAGGTGTTCGAGCTGCTCCGTCCATTTTCTCCATTTGACGCTGAGGTATGGGGGGAGCTCTTCGTCCCATCCCAGTCCTTCTATCCACATTTCCTTAATCAGGTTCATTCCGGCCAAGGTTACTGGAGATATGAAATTTAGTGGGTCGAAGATGGCGCTTTTTATCGACAAACATCCCCTTTTTGTCATAGGCTTGGGTAGGGGTTTATACTTGAAGATGAATTCGTCTGATTCTATGTCCCATTCAATCCCAAGTACACGATGTTCCACATCCTCCGAATACATTTTGTTATTTTCCAGCCGGATGTCCTCCGGAAACTTTTCCATAAGTGTTTTGTCGTGGGATCTGAACTTCACGAGCGGAAACCCTCCTTTCTTTAGACATTCTACCATCCCCATTGCTAGCCGATATGCCTCATCCACATTATCCGCGCCGGCGCATCCGTCGTCCACGTAGAAGCATCGTCGAATTGTTTCTATGACAGTTGGAGGGAACTCGTTTTCGCACATAGTTGCCGTCCTCTTTAGCATGTCACTGCATGCTACCGGCGAGTCCTTAGCGCCGAAGATCCTGACGACCATACGCATTACGTCTACGTCCTTTATCGTGAGTTGGCTAATCTCCTGTTGAGTAAGCGTTTTATCCGTCCATAGGATACGTAGACAGTCCGAGTCTCTTGGTAACGTACGAACTTGATGAAACATGGCCTTGATGTCACAGGTGAATGCTACCCGGTTTTCCCTGAACCTGATCAATACGCCAATGAGTGTGCTATATATGTTGGGCCCCGTGTAAAGTTGACTGTTTAGGGATTCGCCCTGGTACATAGCGGCAGCATCATTTACCACTCGGATTTTCCCACCTTTGCGGGCTTCTACTACATAGTGGGTTGGGAGATAATATGTTCTTTCACCACCTTGCAGTTCATTCCGTGGTACCATTTCTGCTAATCCATCATCGAGATATCCTTGGATTACGGTATTATATTTCTCCTTTATCTCGGGTTGGTCATTCAGCCGGCGTAGAATCCCTTTAAGTCGCCTAAGTGCCATGCTGGCGTTGTTTGCCATTGGTTTGTTTGGATCCTTCCATAACATAGGTGAACACCAATGTCCGTCTTTAAACGTGGCCTGGTCGAGAACGTCCATACAATATTGGTCCTCTTCGGATGGGTTTTCGTCCTTTTCCGCGAACTCCTGGGTCTCCAAATTAAAATATTTCGTCATCTCTCGTTGGGTTTTCTCGGTTTCCAGAAACAAATCCTCGTCAAGATCTGAAGCTGAGCAATAACCCACAGAGGTTACATTCTCTTTAATCTGACATTTAGGAAGGTAGGTATAGGTGTCCGTAGTTTCCTCCTTAATGCCGCAGAGTGTCCATCCCATTATTGTTCGTTCAGCATAGAATCCATCATCCTGGTTTATAGATCGAGCGATATCTCCGGTGGGGATGTGTAGTTCCGGTGTATCAAGTCCAATCAGTAGGGTGATACGGTTCACGTCCAACTGCGGACACCTCAGGTCTACATCGTCTCGGTCTAATTGTATGAGGGGGGCGTACTCGGCTGATTGTCGGAACCGCACCCGGAGGTCTGTGTGTACCAAGGCGTTCTTGATGGTTAACTTAGCCGTTTCGTAGCCCTTCATCACTCCTTCCATCTGGAGTTGTACCTCCCCGGACTCTACCTCTCTGTTATCGGTGATGGTTTGTATGGGCCGTTTACAAGGTTCATATTCTAGGCCGAGTTGCTCGAGGAAATCCCGGTCGATGATGGTTCCGTCAGACCCGTTATCGAGGAACGCGAGTGTCGTCAAAGATTTGCCGACTCCTTGGATCCTTACTGGGATTACCTTTGCGAAAACCATGTAGCGGCGATTTATAAGATTAATCGTGGCCGAAATATTGGTTACTTGTGGTGTATCGGTGGAGATTTTAAACGGGTTGGTTTCTCTCCGTTGGGTTGTCCGGGTTCCTTTGAAGATGTGGTTTGTTTCTCCTCTTCGCCTGGCTTCGATCCGAAAGGGGAGGGTAGTAAAATCGAAGTTCGCGGGGATGTGGAGGAGCGTGTGATGGCGTTGGTCGTTACAGACAGTACAGCATGATCTTTGGTCGCACTCCCGAACATAGTGACCTGTTCCAAGACACCGGAAGCATCCTCGGTGTTTCATTATCGCCTCGAAGCGTGGGACGAGTTCGGCGAACTGAAACTTTGTGTTTCTCCCCACAGACAGAGCAGGGAATTTGTGATGCCTTCCCTTTCGGGTGCCCAACTCGCGAGATAACATGCCCATTCCTCGGCGGATGTCGGTTCCTCGTAGTCTTCGTCGTCGGAATCCTCGGCCATGGTAATGGCCATCGTACTTACCGGTGGGGGGCGGAATCTCGGTTTCGGAGGGGTTATCTTACTCCTGGAGTTGCTCTCTATTCCGTCCAACTTTGCGAGACTTTGTTTTGAAAACATCGAGTCATTCATGGCTTCGGAGATATCGTCCAGGAATGCCGACATTTCAAGGAAGCTAGGATCTCGATCTGGATGTCTGCGCCGGAGATCTACACATTTATAAGCCCACTTACTTTGTAGCCATCCGGGGAACTTCTTGGCGATCTGTCGGAGGTTTAGAATGTTGTTCACCTGGTCCTCTTTATTTAAGGGTTTCAGAGTATAGTAGGCATCCTTCATAGAGTCGGAGAATTCCTGTATGTTCTGTGGGTCCCCTAGTGATCCCGCGTCCTGTATCAGTCTCTCTAGAGTTTTATTAATTATAGTTCCGGTATTTCCGTATCTTTTATCTAGAGTTTTCCATGCGTCATAGTATGCCTCATGAGAACCTCCTTCAAAACATGCAACAATTCTGCGTGGTTTGTCACCCAGGTATTGCGATAAATATACCAATTTCTGTGCGTCGGCTATGTCCGTTGATCCGATCTGCGCAAAGAACCGTTTCTTGAATCTGAGGTAATCAACGGGATCTCCTTCGAAGGTGCGAATCTCCATCTTAGGCATGGCAAGGCGGTTCTCCAACGCCCGGATGATGCTGACGTCGTCTGAACTGGAGTGACTCGGAGGGTTATAGTTATTGGCACTCACTCCCATACTTGATGGATCAATAATAGGTGGAGTTTTAATAATGACGCGGCTACGAGTTTGTGGTGTGGATGTAAATGGGTTGTTAGATCGGGGAGTGGCGTCCCGTTCCGAGTCCCTTTCAGGCTCGTACTTGGGTACACTCGCTGTCGTGGTGTTGGATGGGAAATAAGGTTCCTCATTCTTTAGCGTAGCTGGTGGGGGATGGAACACCGGGGCTTGTGCCGATAGCGTAGACTGTTTGGTAGGCGGGATCTCGGGTTTCGGAGGTTTCGCCGCTGTTGGTGTAAATGACTTTTCTAACTCCGGTACCGGAATTGGTTCATATTCCTGATCTATATCCCTTTCCCAGTCCTCGTAGAGTTGAATATCTCGTTCTATAAGTGCGGCTTCGTATTCTGCGAGTTTTGCAATATCCGCATTCTTTTTGTGGATAAGAATTGCTTGGGCCTCGGCGTGTTGTTTACGCATTTCCGCTTCCCATTTACGTTGTTCGATCTCTCGTTCGGCCTCTCGTCCGCGTTGTTCGGCCTCCTGTTTGCGTTGTTCGGCCTGTCGTTCGGCTTCTCGTCTATGTTGTTCGGCCTCCTGTTCGCGTTGTTCGGCCTGCCGTTCGGCCGCTTGTTCGGCCTCTCGCTTTTGTGTTTCGGCGGCTAATACATCTTGCTCGGCTTGCAGTTGAATATACTCATCTTCCATCCGAGCTTTGAGGGCTAATGCCTTCCGTTCTCGCAGTTGGTCTCGGAGTGGCGGCGCCCCTTGAGAACTGCGCGCCGAGCCGGATATCTCGCTCCTAGCGCTGGAGTGCTGATTTCTAGCGGACCCCGTTCTCTTACGATGTACTGCTGTCCTGATGCTGGAGGATCGTACTGATTCCGCGTCAGCCCTCTTGTAATACTGTTCCTCATAGCCTCTCACAAGGCTGAGGGTCCTCCGGTGTTGTTTGCGGAACCCATCTAGATGTACAACGTGTTCTTCCAACTTGGGGTAGTTTTCCTGATCGGTGGGGGGAACGAGCTCTTGGTACGCCTGTATCATTCTTTCGTACCGCTGTAGGATATTTCGGATACTTTGAAGCTGAGTTTGTACCTCATTGAGGGGGGTTTTGACTCCTTTGAGTTGTTTCTCCATCCGTTGATACGCTCGGGTTACTCCGCCTTTAAGAGCCCCTAACCGACGGGTCATGTTCTTGACGTTTGGTACCTCGTCGGCTTCCGAGTCTGTGTGGTGATCCATCTCGTCGGTATCGGATACGTTATTTGTTGTCATTGTAACGCCTCGTCGATGGCTAGATACGCGATGTCGTAAAACAGTTCCTCGTAGGTATTGTACTCAGCTTGGACCACCCGAACAGTAATCCTGAATCGTCCAACGTTCGTTCCTTGTACCTCAACTTCGACGTGCCAGATTCCTGGCTCAACTTGAATTATATCAATGGGTGTGATCGATACTTCCATTCCCTGTTAACAACTCTCCAAATATGTGATCTGCCGACTACGAGTTGGTTAGATCGAGTTTGCTGATTAATTAAACCACGACTTTGTCTCAACTCAAATACCAGAGTTTCCTCGTAGTGGGTGCTGGCAAGCACGTAGAGAGTTTTTGAAGAGTATTGAAGGATTCTCAACTTCCACCAGTTGAAGTTGACCGTAATTATTCTTAATTTTGACACCCTGTCAAAATTAACCACGTGAATTATTCTTAATTTTGTTGCCGTTATCCCTACACCAGGGGGGAAAAACGCCGATGCTGGAGACGTGACTTAACAGACCACCGAGCCCCGGCCAGTCACCGGATATTGATTGTGGGGAGGGAATATTTTCTGAGATGCAAGTTTGCGGTTGATAAAAAGCTGCATTAGTTGGATATACTCTTTAATGTAACTTCCTATAGTTGAAACCCGTTCAACATCATTGAAACTTGATTAAGAATAATTTTGGGCTTCCCCAAATCAATATACACCAAATATTCACAATAATTATACACGATAATATAAATCCCTACAGTATATTATTTAATAACCCACTGTTTGCTCAGAATTTTAGCCTACCTAATGTTCCCCAGATTTTCCCTCGGTCCCAGTCTTAGTGCCGTAGTGTCGGTGTCGGTCGACCCTGTCGCGTGTCCGTTCCACCCCTCACGAACCCCGAAGGGAACGATCATCGAGAACCAGCACGGCTTGGCTAAGGGTCGGTCCAGTCGGTAGACTCTGTCGCGTATCCGTACCACCCCTCTCGAACCCCGAAGGGTTCGGTCATCGAGAACCAGTACGGCTTGGCTAGGAGTCTGTCGTGTCGGTGGACCCGTTCGCGTGTCCGTTCCACCCCTCACGAACCCCGAAGGGTTCGATCATCGAGAACCAGAACGGCTTGGCTAGGGGTCCGTCAGTTCATCACAGAAACCCAACCACCTAGGCTTTCCGAGTCCGTTTCAGGCTCGTAGTCGCTTCGGCAGCCGAGAAACTGCTCCGAACAGTCGGTAGGCCAGTAGAGTCTAGTCGAGTCTAGTCCTTTGTCTTTCGACCCCATCGCGTGTCCGTTCCACCCCTCACGAACCCCGAAGGGAACGATCATCGAGAACCAGTACGGCTTGGCTAAGGGGTCTGTCGTCGGTTCCCGTCGCAAATCCCAGTACAAGCAGTCAGCGTTCCGAGTTCTTTTCAGTCTCGTAGTAGCTGCCGTTGACCAGAGACCGCTAAGGGCAGTTCTCGTCAAACCCGTCCTGTGGCCAGCCCTTTCGCATGTCCGTCCCACCCCTCACGAACCCCGAAGGGATCGGTCATCGAGAACCAGTACGGCTTAGGTCAGGGGGCAGTCGTTAGTTGGCCACCCGTTCGCGTGTCCGCTCCACCCCTCACGAACCCCGAAGGGAACGATCATCGAGAACCAGAACGGCTTGGCTACTAAGGGGCCGTCGGTGCCCGTCGCAAATCCCTGACACAAGCAGTCAGCGGTCCGAGTTCTTTTCAGTCTCGTAATGGCTGCTGTTGGCCAGGGACCGCTAAGGGCAGTCCTTGTCCTTTAGGCCTGGCGCATTACCAAATCCACCCCTACAGGCAGCAGGAAGTTGGCCAGGGCCTAATAGTACTCAGGCTAACCTGAATACTGCTTGCATTTTCCATCCCCCCCTGGCCCTTATAACTATGAAATTATTCCCGTACCCTGTAAGTTGCCCCAAAGTTCGCCCATAAATCGCCCCCAGTTTCTTGAATGTGCCCAAAACCCATGGTCCCGCACCCAGTAGTAATATCGGAATAATCAATTTTAAATAAATACAAAAATATTCAACTCGCGTTATGGAAAGTTGAAATACCGCGAACAGAAGTATTAAATCCATGTCAAAATCCTTGGTATTTTTCTGCAATAATTTATCAAAATATCCTCTGATTTTTTTAAAAAACCATATCAATTTTCATATTTATAACTTCTATCCCACTCCACGAGATAGAGAATCTTAAATGAACGTCAAAAGAACAGGTAACACTTACATTTATAGAAGTAATCAGCTGTTATTTGCTACGTCTTTCCGCTGGAGATGGATGAATTTTGATTGCGTTGGAACACCCCCTATCTGTGGCTGTCTGAGAGGAGAGATAAGTAGCCTATCTCCCTGTCAATATTGTTGTGTTCTAGAATATTTATTATAGTTTCATCGTATTGCCAAAGTGACTAGAGCTGAAGTTGACTTATAATACAATAATTAACCTCAAATATCTCAGCTATTTCATGAACATAATGAAGTATTAAATCCATGTCAAAATCCTTGGTATTTTTCTGCAATAATTTATCAAAATATCCTCTGATTTTTTTAAAAAACCATATCAATTTTCATATTTATAACTTCTATCCCACTCCACGAGATAGAGAATCTTAAATGAACGTCAAAAGAACAGGTAACACTTACATTTATAGAAGTAATCAGCTGTTATTTGCTACGTCTTTCCGCTGGAGATGGATGAATTTTGATTGCGTTGGAACACCCCCTATCTGTGGCTGTCTGAGTTGAGAAATAAGTAGCCTATCTCCCTATTAATATTGTTGTGTTCTAGAATATTTATTATAGTTTCATCGTATTGCTAAAGTGGCTGGAGCTAAAGTTATTATGTAATTAATGCAATAATTCACCTCAAATATCTCAGCTATTTCATGAACATAATGAAGTATTAAAGCCATGTCAAAATCCTTGGTGTTTTTCTGCAATAATTTATCAAAATATCCTCTGATTTTTTACAAAAATCATATCGATTTTCATATTTATAACTTCTATCCCACTCAACGAGATAAAGTATCTTAAATGAAAGTCAAAAGAACAGGTAACACTTACATTTATAGAAGTAATCAGCTGTTATTTGCTACGTCTTTCCGCTGGAGATGGATTAATTTTGATTGCGTTGGAACACCCCCTATCTGTGGCTTTCTGGGTGGAGAGATAAGTATCCTATCTCCCTATTAATATTGCTGTGTTCTAGAATATTTATTATTGTTTCATCGTATTGCTAAAGTGGCTGGAGCTAAAATTAATAATAAAATAAAAGTAATGCAATAATTCACCTCAAATATCTCAGCTATTTCATGAACATAATGAAGTATTAAAGCCATGTCAAAATAATTGGTGTTTTTCTGCAATAATTTATCAAAATATCCTCTGATTCTTTACTTTAACCATATCGATTTTAATATTTATAACTTCTAACCCACTCCACGAGATAGATAATCTTAAATGAAAATCAAAAGAACAGGTAACACTTACATTTATAGAAGTAATCAGCTGTTATTTGCTACGTCTTTCCGCTGAAGATGAATGAATTTTGATTGTGTCAGAAAACCCCCTATCTGTGGTTGTATGAGTTGAGAGATAAGTAGCCTATCTCCCTATTAATATTGTTGTGTTCTAGAATATTTATTATAGTTTCATCGTATTGCTAAAGTGGTTGGAGCTAAAGTTATTATGTAATGCAATAATTCACCTCAAGTATCTCAGCTATTTCATGAACATAATGAAGTATTAAATCCATGTCAAAATCCTTGGTATTTTTATGCAATAATTTATCAAAATATCCTCTGATTTTTTTCAAAAACCATATCAATTTTCATATTTATAACTTCTATCCCACTCCACGAGATAAAGAATCTTAAATGAAAGTCAAAAGAACAGGTAACACTTACATTTATAGAAGTAATCAGCTGTTATTTGCTATGTCTTTCCGCTGGAGATGGATGAATTTTGATTGTGTCAGAACACCCCCCATCTGTGGCTGTCTGATTTGAGAAATAAGTAGCCTATCTCCCTATTAATATTGTTGTGTTCTAGAATATTTATTATAGTTTCATCGTATTGCTAAAGTGGCTGGAGCTAAAGTTATTATGTAATGCAATAATTCACCTCAAATATCTCAGCTATTTCATGAACATAATGAAGTATTAAAGCAATGTCAAAATCCTTGGTGTTTTTCTGCAATAATTTATCAAAATATCCTCTGATTTTTTACAAAAATCATATCGATTTTCATATTTATAACTTCTATCCCACTCCACGAGATAGAGAATCTTAAATGAACGTCAAAAGAACAGGTAACACTTACATTTATAGCAGTAATCAGCTGTTATTTGCTATGTCTTTCCGCTGGAGATGGATGAATTTTGATTGCGTTGGAACACCCCCTATCTGTGGCTGTCTGAGTGGAGAGATAAGAGCCTATCTCCCTGTTAATATTGTTGTGTTCTAGAATATTTATTATAGTTTCATCGTATTGCCAAAGTGACTAGAGCTGAAGTTGACTCATAATACAATAATTCACCTCAAATATCTCAGCTATTTCATGAACATAATGAAGTATTAAATCCATGTCAAATTCCTTGGTATTTTTCTGCAATAATTTATCAAAATATCCTCTGATTTTTTTCAAAAACCATATCAATTTTCATATTAATAACTTCTATCCCACTCAACGAGATAAAGTATCTTAAATGAAAGTCAAAAGAACAGGTAACACTTACATATAGAAGTAATCTGCTGTTATTTGCTACGTCTTTCCGCTGGAGATGGATGAATTTTGATTGCGTTGGAACACCCCCTATCTGTGGCTTTCTGAGTGGAGAGATAAGTATCCTATCTCCCTATTAATATTGTTGTGTTCTAGAATATTTTTTATAGTTTCATCGTATTGCCAAAGTGACTAGAGCTCAAGTTGTCTTAATACAATAATTCACCTCAAATATCTCAGCTATTTCATGAACATAATGAAGTATTAAATCGATGTCAAAATCCTTGGTATTTTTCTGCAATAATTTATCAAAATATCCTCTGATTTTTTTCAAAAACCATATCAATTTTCATATTTATAACTTCTATCCCACTCCACGAGATAGAGAATCTTAAATGAACGTCAAAAGAACAGGTAACACTTACATTTATAGAAGTAATCAGCTGTTATTTGCTACGTCTTTCCGCTGGAGATGGATGAATTTTGATTGTGTCAGAACACCCCCCATCTGTGGCTTTCTGAGTGGAGAGATAAGTATCCTATCTCCCTATTAATATTGTTGTGTTCTAGAATATTTTTTATAGTTTCATCGTATTGCCAAAGTGACTAGAGCTGAAGTTAACTCATAATACAATAATTCACCTCAAATATCTCAGCTATTTCATGAACATAATGAAGTATTAAAGCCATGTCAAAATCATTGGTGTTTTTCTGCAATAATTTATCAAAATATTCTCTGATTTTTTTCAAAAACCACATCGATTTTCTTATTTATAACTTCTATCCCACTCCACGAGATAGAGAATCTTAGATGAACGTCAAAAGAACAGGTAACACTTACATTTATAGCAGTAATCAGCTGTTATTTGCTACGTCTTTCCGCTGGAGATGGATGAATTTTGATTGCGTTGGAACACCCCCTATCTGTGGCTGTCTGAGTGGAGAGATAAGTATAGCCTATCTCCCAGTTAATATTGTTGTGTTCTAGAATATTTATTAAAGTTTCATCGTATTGCCAAAGTGACTAGAGCTGAAGTTGACTCATAATACAATAATTCACCTGAAATATCTCAGCTATTTCATGAACATAATTAAGTATTAAATCCATGTCAAATTCCTTGGTATTTTTCTGCAATAATTTATCAAAATATCCTCTGATTTTTTTAAAAAACCATATCAATTTTCATATTTATAACTTCTATCCCACTCCACGAGATAGAGAATCTTAAATGAATGTCAAAAGAACAGGTAACACTTACATTTATAGAAGTAATCAGCTGTTATTTGCTATGTCTTTCCGCTGGAGATGGATGAATTTTGATTGTGTCAGAACACCCCCCATCTGTGGCTGTCTGATTTGAGAAATAAGTAGCCTATCTCCCTATTAATATTGTTGTGTTCTAGAATATTTATTATAGTTTCATCGTATTGCTAAAGTGGCTGGAGCTAAAGTTATTATGTAATGCAATAATTCATCTCAAATATCTCAGCTATTTCATGAACATAATGAAGTATTAAAGCAATGTCAAAATCCTTGGTGTTTTTCTGCAATAATTTATCAAAATATCCTCTGATTTTTTACAAAAATCATATCGATTTTCATATTTATAACTTCTATCCCACTCCACGAGATAGAGAATCTTAAATGAACGTCAAAAGAACAGGTAACACTTACATTTATAGCAGTAATCAGCTGTTATTTGCTACGTCTTTCCGCTGGAGATGGATGAATTTTGATTGCGTTGGAACACCCCCTATCTGTGGCTGTCTGAGTGGAGAGATAAGTAGCCTATCTCCCTGTTAATATTGTTGTGTTCTAGAATATTTATTAAAGTTTCATCGTATTGCCAAAGTGACTAGAGCTGAAGTTGACTCATAATACAATAATTCACCTCAAATATCTCAGCTATTTCATGAACATAATGAAGTATTAAATCCATGTCAAATTCCTTGGTATTTTTCTGCAATAATTTATCAAAATATCCTCTGATTTTTTTCAAAAACCATATCAATTTTCATATTAATAACTTCTATCCCACTCAACGAGATAAAGTATCTTAAATGAAAGTCAAAAGAACAGGTAACACTTACATTTATAGAAGTAATCTGCTGTTATTTGCTACGTCTTTCCGCTGGAGATGGATGAATTTTGATTGCGTTGGAACACCCCCTATCTGTGGCTTTCTGAGTGGAGAGATAAGTATCCTATCTCCCTATTAATATTGTTGTGTTCTAGAATATTTTTTATAGTTTCATCGTATTGCCAAAGTGACTAGAGCTCAAGTTGTCTCATAATACAATAATTCACCTCAAATATCTCAACTATTTCATGAACATAATGAAGTATTAAATCGATGTCAAAATCCTTGGTATTTTTCTGCAATAATTTATCAAAATATCCTCTGATTTTTTTCAAAAACCATATCAATTTTCATATTTATAACTTCTATCCCACTCCACGAGATAGAGAATCTTAAATGAACGTCAAAAGAACAGGTAACACTTACATTTATAGAAGTAATCAGCTGTTATTTGCTACGTCTTTCCGCTGGAGATGGATGAATTTTTATTGTGTCAGAACACCCCCCATCTGTGGCTTTCTGAGTGGAGAGATAAGTATCCTATCTCCCTATTAATATTGTTGTGTTCTAGAATATTTTTTATAGTTTCATCGTATTGCTAAAGTGGCTGGAGCTAAAGTTATTATGTAATGCAATAATTCACCTCAAATATCTCAGCTATTTCATGAACATAATGAAGTATTAAATCGATGTCAAAATCCTTGGTATTTTTCTGCAATAATTTATCAAAATATCCTCTGATTTTTTTCAAAAACCATATCAATTTTCATATTTATAACTTCTATCCCACTCCACGAGATAGAGAATCTTAAATGAACGTCAAAAGAACAGGTAACACTTACATTTATAGAAGTAATCAGCTGTTATTTGCTACGTCTTTCCGCTGGAGATGGATGAATTTTGATTGTGTCAGAACACCCCCCATCTGTGGCTTTCTGAGTGGAGAGATAAGTATCCTATCTCCCTATTAATATTGTTGTGTTCTAGAATATTTTTTATAGTTTCATCGTATTGCCAAAGTGACTAGAGCTGAAGTTAACTCATAATACAATAATTCACCTCAAATATCTCAGCTATTTCATGAACATAATGAAGTATTAAAGCCATGTCAAAATCATTGGTGTTTTTCTGCAATAATTTATCAAAATATTCTCTGATTTTTTTCAAAAACCAAATCGATTTTCTTATTTATAACTTCTATCCCACTCCACGAGATAGAGAATCTTAGATGAACGTCAAAAGAACAGGTAACACTTACATTTATAGCAGTAATCAGCTGTTATTTGCTACGTCTTTCCGCTGGAGATGGATGAATTTTGATTGCGTTGGAACACCCCCTATCTGTGGCTGTCTGAGTGGAGAGATAAGTAGCCTATCTCCCTGTTAATATTGTTGTGTTCTAGAATATTTATTAAAGTTTCATCGTATTGCCAAAGTGACTAGAGCTGAAGTTGACTCATAATACAATAATTCACCTCAAATATCTCAGCTATTTCATGAACATAATGAAGTATTAAATCCATGTCAAATTCCTTGGTATTTTTCTGCAATAATTTATCAAAATATCCTCTGATTTTTTTCAAAAACCATATCAATTTTCATATTAATAACTTCTATCCCACTCAACGAGATAAAGTATCTTAAATGAAAGTCAAAAGAACAGGTAACACTTACATTTATAGAAGTAATCTGCTGTTATTTGCTACGTCTTTCCGCTGGAGATGGATGAATTTTGATTGCGTTGGAACACCCCCTATCTGTGGCTTTCTGAGTGGAGAGATAAGTATCCTATCTCCCTATTAATATTGTTGTGTTCTAGAATATTTTTTATAGTTTCATCGTATTGCCAAAGTGACTAGAGCTCAAGTTGTCTCATAATACAATAATTCACCTCAAATATCTCAACTATTTCATGAACATAATGAAGTATTAAATCGATGTCAAAATCCTTGGTATTTTTCTGCAATAATTTATCAAAATATCCTCTGATTTTTTTCAAAAACCATATCAATTTTCATATTTATAACTTCTATCCCACTCCACGAGATAGAGAATCTTAAATGAACGTCAAAAGAACAGGTAACACTTACATTTATAGAAGTAATCAGCTGTTATTTGCTACGTCTTTCCGCTGGAGATGGATGAATTTTTATTGTGTCAGAACACCCCCCATCTGTGGCTTTCTGAGTGGAGAGATAAGTATCCTATCTCCCTATTAATATTGTTGTGTTCTAGAATATTTTTTATAGTTTCATCGTATTGCCAAAGTGACTAGAACTGAAGTTAACTCATAATACAATAATTCACCTCAAATATCTCAGCTATTTCATGAACATAATGAAGTATTAAAGCCATGTCAAAATCATTGGTGTTTTTCTGCAATAATTTATCAAAATATTCTCTGATTTTTTTCAAAAACCACATCGATTTTCTTATTTATAACTTCTATCCCACTCCACGAGATAGAGAATCTTAGATGAACGTCAAAAGAACAGGTAACACTTACATTTATAGCAGTAATCAGCTGTTATTTGCTACGTCTTTCCGCTGGAGATGGATGAATTTTGATTGCGTTGGAACACCCCCTATCTGTGGCTGTCTGAGTGGAGAGATAAGTATAGCCTATCTCCCAGTTAATATTGTTGTGTTCTAGAATATTTATTAAAGTTTCATCGTATTGCCAAAGTGACTAGAGCTGAAGTTGACTCATAATACAATAATTCACCTCAATTATCTCAGCTATTTCATGAACATAATTAAGTATTAAATCCATGTCAAATTCCTTGGTATTTTTCTGCAATAATTTATCAAAATATCCTCTGATTTTTTTCAAAAACCATATCAATTTTCATATTTATAACTTCTATCCCACTCAACGAGATAAAGTATCTTAAATGAAAGTCAAAAGAACAGGTAACACTTACATTTATAGAAGTAATCAGCTGTTATTTGCTACGTCTTTCCGCTGGAGATGGATGAATTTTGATTGCGTTGGAACACCCCCTATCTGTGGCTTTCTGAGTGGAGAGATAAGTATCCTATCTCCCTATTAATATTGTTGGGTTCTAGAATATTTTTTATAGTTTCATCGTATTGCCAAAGTGACTAGAGCTGAAGTTGTCTCATAATACAATAATTCACCTCAAATATCTCAGCTATTTCATGAACATAATGAAGTATTAAATCCATGTCAAAATCCTTGGTATTTTTCTGCAATAATTTATCAAAATATCCTCTGATTTTTTTAAAAAACCATATCAATTTTCATATTTATAACTTCTATCCCACTCCACGAGATAGAGAATCTTAAATGAACGTCAAAAGAACAGGTAACACTTACATTTATAGAAGTAATCAGCTGTTATTTGCTACGTCTTTCCGCTGGAGATGGATGAATTTTGATTGCGTTGGAACACCCCCTATCTGTGGCTGTCTGAGAGGAGAGATAAGTAGCCTATCTCCCTGTTAATATTGTTGTGTTCTAGAATATTTATTATAGTTTCATCGTATTGCCAAAGTGACTAGAGCTGAAGTTGACTTATAATACAATAATTCACCTCAAATATCTCAGCTATTTCATGAACATTACCTGTTCTTTTGACTTTCATTTAAGATACTTTATCTCGTTGAGTGGGATAGAAGTTATAAATATGAAAATTGATATGGTGAACAGGTATATGTGAACAGGTACCACAGGTATATGTGAACAGGTAACACTTACATTTATAGAAGTAATCAGCTGTTATTTGCTACGTCTTTCCGCTGAAGATGAATGAATTTTGATTGTGTCAGAAAACCCCATATCTGTGGCTTTCTGAGTGGAGAGATAAGTATCCTATCTCCCTATTAATATTGTTGTGTTCTAGAATATTTTTTATAGTTTCATCGTATTGCCAAAGTGACTAGAGCTGAAGTTAACTCATAATACAATAATTCACCTCAAATATCTCAGCTATTTCATGAACATAATGAAGTATTAAAGCCATGTCAAAATCATTGGTGTTTTTCTGCAATAATTTATCAAAATATCCTCTGATTTTTTTCAAAAACCACATCGATTTTCTTATTTATAACTTCTATCCCACTCCACGAGATAGAGAATCTTAAATGAACGTCAAAAGAACAGGTAACACTTACATTTATAGCAGTAATCAGCTGTTATTTGCTACGTCTTTCCGCTGGAGATGGATGAATTTTGATTGCGTTGGAACACCCCCTATCTGTGGCTGTCTGAGTGGAGAGATAAGTATAGCCTATCTCCCTGTTAATATTGTTGTGTTCTAGAATATTTATTATAGTTTCATCGTATTGCCAAAGTGACTAGAGCTGAAGTTGACTCATAATACAATAATTCACCTCAAATATCTCAGCTATTTCATGAACATAATTAAGTATTAAATCCATGTCAAATTCCTTGGTATTTTTCTGCAATAATTTATCAAAATATCCTCTGATTTTTTTCAAAAACCATATCAATTCGTATTGCCAAAGTGACTAGAGCTGAAGTTGACTCATAATACAATAATTCACCTCAAATATCTCAGCTATTTCATGAACATAATTAAGTATTAAATCCATGTCAAAATCCTTGGTATTTTTCTGCAATAATTTATCAAAATATCCTCTGATTTTTTTAAAAAACCATATCAATTTTCATATTTATAACTTCTATCCCACTCCACGAGATAGAGAATCTTAAATGAACGTCAAAAGAACAGGTAACACTTACATTTATAGAAGTAATCAGCTGTTATTTGCTACGTCTTTCCGCTGGAGATGGATGAATTTTGATTGCGTTGGAACACCCCCTATCTGTGGCTGTCTGAGAGGAGAGATAAGTAGCCTATCTCCCTGTTAATATTGTTGTGTTCTAGAATATTTATTATAGTTTCATCGTATTGCCAAAGTGACTAGAGCTGAAGTTGACTTATAATACAATAATTCACCTCAAATATCTCAGCTATTTCATGAACATTACCTGTTCTTTTGACTTTCATTTAAGATACTTTATCTCGTTGAGTGGGATAGAAGTTATAAATATGAAAATTGATATGGTGAACAGGTATATGTGAACAGGTACCACAGGTATATGTGAACAGGTAACACTTACATTTATAGAAGTAATCAGCTGTTATTTGCTACGTCTTTCCGCTGAAGATGAATGAATTTTGATTGTGTCAGAAAACCCCATATCTGTGGTTTTCTGAGTGGAGAGATAAGTATCCTATCTCCCTATTAATATTGTTGTGTTCTAGAATATTTTTTATAGTTTCATCGTATTGCCAAAGTGACTAGAGCTGAAGTTATAAATACACATCATGACTATTGGATAATCAGTAAATACAATACGTAAGTAGCAGTAACTACAGTAACAGTAACTTAACAGTACACCATTATATACTGTAGATTGAAGATACATTCATTGCACAGTATAATGTATCCCAGTAATATACCGAATATACACCTATGTCCTATGTAGAATATAGTGTCGTTATTGAGGCGCAACCCCACAACCCCCCCCCCCCAGCCCAAATTTTTACACAATGCCTTTTTTTGCAGAATCGCACCTTTTTTTGACGAAAGGCAACGACATCGATATATAAAACATCTATTATTTATCTTTATATATTGCCGAGGCGCAACTTCACTTTTACGTTCTGTTCAAAGGCGCAGTATGCGATAGTTAAAAAACAAGACACATACAGTATCATCACTCAAATAAAACAGACCAAAACAAAACAATACCAATAAAATAATTGAGGCTATTACAATGTACAGTATTAGCTATTTACAAAATGTGTAATAAAATTCAAGAAATTGCTCGTTAAATAATTAATAGAAAAAAATACCGTTTGGGTCAAATTGACCCACAGTATATTATTGATAAATATATCATTCAAAATGACCAAAAGTGAGGCATTATCAGCGTGGAAACTCATTTGCGACTTACGGCCCAGTTACTTATGCTATTTACATCCGATTTGGTTTCAATAACGAGCGTAGCGAGTGACACAACGAAACGAGAGTTTCTCATTTTGATCAGAGGTACATAGAAATGTTGACAACTCCACCTGAACAAGCCTGTGTATAAGATGAGTTTCATAATATCATTCACGTAACTACTCAGACTATTTACTGATTGATTTATTGATTAATGAGCGAAGCGAGTGACACAAAAACCGAGGACCTAAAGCTATGGGACCTAAACGCTACGTGATCTGATGACCTACTTCTACTGACCTAACTCAGCAGTAACAAAGTATAGGCCTACAGATGTGTGGACCTAACGCTACCAGGCTGCCAGGCTACATTGTCCACAAAAGAGATTCTCAAAAATGTTTCCATTTCAAGCACAACTTTTATATATTAGCCCAATTTATTAATTTATAGGCCTAGGCTAATGACAGACAGAATGACTACTGGTTGCCAATAGGCGGTAGGCCTAGATAGCTAGATGATATATTTATGGCTATTATAGCCAGACAGCCAGATACGAGTCAGCCAGTCCCAGTAGCTTTAGGTCCTGGTGGCCTGGTACAGTACCGCTTTCAAATAACGTCGTATTGGATCCTAATAGGATCCTCTTAGGATCCAAGTCACTGATTCACTACTATAGGAGTTTGGATTTAATTGTAAATGAAATTTAGCCCAAATTCCAGACTTGGAGGCACTTAGGATTTGACTTGGATTTTATTAGGAATTTACTTGGAAATCGGCGCTTACTTTGATGTCTGGAAGATGGACTGACTCAGACTATGCTTGTGCTAGTCCACTTCTTCTCTATCCTGTCAATCATTAAGTTGTATAGAATGGACTAGACTCAGCATAAAGTTTGCGTAGTGTTCAGTTCATTAAATTGAGGTATGGTTGTCGATGGAAGATTACACTCCTACTGTACCTTGTATTGCCAGCCTCTGACAGTCTGACGTAAATAATATTTAAAATATAAACTCTAATAGATGAAATCCACACACATCCGCACATAGTTAACGTCCGAGGGCTGGTGGGCTCTGGAATAATTTGAAATCGTATTGAACTTACAAATAAATTTAGGATCACACACTGTATTTATTACTATTGAACAGATTTTCAGTAATAAAGAGTAAAACACAATATTTGTGTAATTATTAATAGAACAAATATTAGTTTATTTTCATTTATTAGTTCTACAAACTTAACCTCTTGGCATATTGATATTATTATTAATTATAAATTATATTTATTTTACCATGGAAATGGTAAAATTGCCAGATCTAAAAAGTTCGCACAATAATTTAAGTAAAATTATTAAAAGTTTGACGTCCGAATAAAATCAGATTACGCCTTAGCAGCCAACTTCTTGTTGTAGCTCACTCAACGTGTTGGCGGGCCTATTTTACACAAGCGGCGATACCTTTACTGTATGGTAGTTAATGTGTCCAGATGTTGAGTTAAAGCCAGTAGTGTGTTCTTTGCATATTTAACATTAGCCTATGGGTAGTATTGTTGTTGTAAGATAAGTCAGGGGAAGGGAAATACAACTCAACCACTAGACAAAGCGGCTCTCTTTACTACTTTCAGCTAACCCGGGAGGTTGATTGACAGACACTTCTAAGCTTTGATATTTAGCCACTCTAGGTAGACTTACTTTAGGCAAATTCCAAGTGATTTTCTAAAGGTTATTTATTTCCTATTAGGTTCCTATTAGGATCCTATTAGGATCCAATAGGACGTTATTTGAAAGCGTTACTGTAGCTTTTAAGTCCTACACTTTACACAGCTTACATAGACGAGTTGAAAGGAACCAAAACTTAAACGAGAGTTAGGAATAATTTAATTGAGAATTAGGACCGATTTGGACCTAACGCTACATTACCACTGACTAGGCCTACACTTTGCAGTTTGTAGGGCCTAATTAAGACGTTCCTTCCATACAGGAAATATGGTTCATGGACAATATTTCCATGTTTCCAAATTACACATACACACACACGCACCGACATACAATCAGACATACAAACAGATGAATTGAATTTTCAATGTTGATTAAGCATCGCCCTGACTTGGAAAATTGACGTGTTTACATAATTCGACTTTGCACAATTATTATGAGTAAAACTATAATGGGTCATTTTAACCCAAACGGCCCTTGGCGTTGCCTAAATAATAAAAGTCAAATAAAAAAAAAGTGTTTAAGTAAAAGTTGTGACCCCGATACATTTGGATAGAGTATAAAAAAGTAGGAGAGGTCATGAAATATTGTGACCCCAATAATTATATTGAATTTTGTACAGTACATGTAAACTTAGAACTCGCAACAGTGGGCGTAAGGCGGACTCCGAGTGGAAGATAATTCCAAATATTGGACGCAGCTACAGCGAAATATCGATTACAGTAGCTCTCTAGGTTAAATCGTGGGATGATGGGGAGACCCTGGTCATTGGAGCGCAGTGGGCGTGGTTGATAGTGTGGATGCAAGAGATCAGTAAGATAGGCCCGACCCATATTACTGTATTAAGGCACACTTACTGTATATGTCAAAAGTGCAAATTTATTATCAATACGGCGCAGAATAGGCAGCCAATGAAGATCACGCAACACTGGTGTAATTTGCTCTGTTTTACCGAAACGTAACTTTATTTCCGAATTACGACTCTTGCCGAACGTGATAGTTGCTGAAACGCAATGTAACCACTGCGCTGCGACGTACAGTACCTGTATGTAAGTGGTCGCCAGGCGCCCGCAGTCTGTCTGTAACTGGTCGCCAGGCGTTAGCAGTTGCCTATGGTAGCCAAGCGCTAGCAGTCTGCCTGTTAACTGGTATCCAGACGCCCGCATTCTGTCTGTAACTGGTAGCCAGGCGCCAGCAGTCTATCTGTATCACTGTATCTGGGAGGCAGGCGCTAGCAGTCTGCCTGTATCTGGTATTCAGATACCCTAAGTCTGTCTGTAACTGGTAGCCATAGCCAGGTGCCAGCAGTCTGCCTGTAACTGGTAGCCAGGCCAGACGCTAGCAGAGTCTGCCTGTAATTGGTATCCTGACGGCCGCAGTCTGTCTGTAACTGGTAGCCATAGCCAGGCGCCAGCAGTCTGCCTGTAACTGGTAGCCAGACGCTAGCAGAGTCTGCCTGTAACTGGTATCCTGACGGCCGCAGTCTGTCTGTAACTGGTAGCCAGGCGCTAGCAGTCTGTCTGTAACTGGTAGCCAGGCGCCAGCAGTTTGTCTGTATCTGGTAGCCAGACGCAGACGCAAGCAGAAGTCTGCCTGTAACTGGTATCCTGACGGCCGCAGTCTGTCTGTAACTGGTAGCCAGGCGCCAGCAGTCTGCCTGTAACTGGTAGCCAGGCGCCAGCAGTCTGCCTTTAACTGGTATCCAGACGCCCGCAGTCTGTCTGAAACTGGTAGCCAGGCGCCAGCAGTCTGTCTGTATCTGGTAGCCAGGCGCCAGCAGTTTGTCTGTATTTGGTAGCCAGGCGACAGCAGTCTGCCTGTAACTGGTAGCCAGGCGCCAGCAGTCTGAATGTATCTGGTAGCCAGGCGCGAGCAGTCTGCCTTTAACTGGTATCCAGAAGCCCGCAGTCTATGTCTGTAACTGCAACTGGTAGCCAGGCGGCAGCAGTCTTTCTGTATAAGAATGTAATTTAAAGTGATAACTAACACACAATGGTATCTATACTAAAGGTAGTTACTAATAATTGTTCTATAAAGGTCTTAATACTTGCCGCCTTTGATTGCCTTTATGAGACTTTATTCATTGCATAAGTAATTGCCTTTGTCAAAAGTGTATAAATAGGAGGAGTTTTAGGCATTAAAACCATTCTCTATCAGAAATATCATAACTTTAGTTACAAAGTTATTTACAAATACTGTAAAAATGTTACCCGTAAGTCTTAAACTATTTCCTCTGCTGTCAGCTCTTTTCCTACTCCAGGTAAGTTTATTTAATGCATAAAGTATTCATTTAGCGTTGTTATCTGAATTATTCATTTAATGATTTGCTCACGTGAAAAAAGAAACCCTTTATTTAGGATGTTAGATTTATTCATCAAAACAAAAAAAAATTTTTCTCACAGAATTATTCCACAAACAGAAATTTTATTTAAATGGTTAGCATCCTAGAGAGAGTGACAACGCATACATGACTGTAGCCAACAGCTGTTTGACTGTCTCACAAACTGTCTGTTAGTTATTCAGTTCACATTTATTTTGGTTTTTGTCCCAGTATTGCAGACTGGTTTGCTATTATTATGGCCTCACCCAGTCTGATGTGTCCGGATATCCATATTGGTTGTCCAGTTGTCCTTTTTAGTTGTCTAGTTGTCCGTATAGACTTATCCCTGTCACCACCATTTGGTCTCCCCATGTCGCGTTGGATATCCGTCTGTCCACGTCTGTTTCCCTGGCCACGTCTTATTCCCATGTCCACATTTGTTGTCCCCACACCAATTGTACCCCAACTCATATCAGTTTTCTTGTAATATTGTAATATGTGGTGGATTTTTCAACATTTTCTATCGCAATAATTTTTATTATCCGTTTAAATCACTCATGATGTCCTTTTTTTTTACTTTTTATGTCCTCCAGAAATTTACCGTTAGGTTCCATGCTACCGGTTTCTCTACTGCTGTTCTCCCAGGCTGCTATCAGTATCGGTATTAGTATATAGAGCACTATTTTGCAGTATTATTGCTGTATTGTTTGTACAGATGTAGGTATTAAGCAGGTATTTTAGGTATTTTAGTACCGGTACCGGCACCGGTACTGCTGTAGGCCTACTGTGTAGCCTTACCATTAGAATACGGTATTGGTAGGCCTACAGGCTGACCGGTTGTGCTAATAAATTTTAAATAATTGATAGGCCAAACTGGATTGTGGAAAATGTGGATATACCTTTCAGTTTCACATACATAATTTATCAGTTTTATAATAGATCATGACTACTGTCTGTGTAGTGTTACTGATAGCGGCACCACTACTTCCAACAGCAAAGATCAGTTCATAAACTCATACGTACTCGAAAAAACTACTTATACATGTTATACCCCGTTACCGTTTCCATTTGATACCGTTACCGTTGGTTAGAAAATCCCGCCTCTGTAACATGCTCCTTTCCCTCAATTAGTTAAGTGATCGTTTATTGTTTTGGTTAGAAAATCCCGCCTCTGTAACCTGCTCCTTTCCCTCGATTAGTTAAGTGATCGTTTATTGTTTTGGTTAGAAAATCCCGCCTCTGTAACCTGCTCCTTTCCCTCAATTAGTTAAGAGATCGTTTATTGTTTTGGTTAGGAAATCCCGCCTCTGTAACCTTCTCCTTTCTCTCAATTAGTAATGTTATCGTTTATTGTTTTGGTTAGAAAATCTCGCCTCTGTAACCTGCTTCTTTCCCTCAATTAGTTAAGTGATCGTTTATTGTTTTGGTTAGAAAATCCCGCCTCTGTAACCTGCTCCTTTCCCTCAATTAGTTAAGAGATTGTTTATTGTTTTGATTAGAAAATCCCGCCTCTGTAACCTGCTCCTTTCCCTAATTTGTTAAAGTGACCGTTTATTGTTTTGGTTAGAAAGGCTAACCTCTGTAACCTGCTCCTTTCCTTCATTTGGTAAAGTGACTGTTTATTGTTTTGGTTAGAAAATCCGGCCTTAACCTGCTCCAACCAACCTTAACCAGAAAAATGAATTTTGGAAAAAATGCGACTTATGGTCTTTTTACATTGTACGGCAGAGCTATTTATAATTTATTTATTATTACAGGCAAATGATGGACAATGTGGAGCCATTAATGTAAGTTTGTTAGTTATTTTAAATTATTATTTTAAATGTAATTTCATGCGATTTCATAGATATTGTAAGTGGTGACAAGTTGAGATAAATTCGTAAAAGTTATAAAATAATTGAGTTGAGATAATGTTTGGGAGACCTCTGGTGACCAAAAAAGAAAGGGTAACAACAGTTACGAGCTTTCACCCGACAGGGCTTGATGAATGGCTTGAGAAGCCCTGTTGGATGAAAGCTCGTAACTGTTGTTACCCTTTCTTTTTTGGTCACCTGAGGTCTCCCAGACATTATCTCACTCAATTATGATTACTACGGTGACGAGAGCGCGACAATTTCTTAAAAGTTATAATAATATTTCCTAACAGGTTACAGAGCTGGAAGAACAGAATACAGAGTTGAAAGAAAATATCAATGGGTTGAGTGACCAAGTAAAAGATATACTTACAAACCTAATTAACCAACTCGATGAGCTAAATAACGATGTTAGTTTCTTAACCAGTAATTATTTGTAACATTTTAACTTCATACGATTTCATAGATATTGTAAGCGAGTTGAATTAATAAAAATTTATAAAAATATTTCCTAACAGGTTACAGAGCTGGAAGAACAGAATACAGAATTGGAGGGGAATATTACACGGTTGAGTGACCAAGTAAACGATATAAATACAAACCTAACTAACCAAGTCGATGTAAATAATGAGCTAAAGAACGATGTTAGTTTCTTAACCAGTAATTATTTGTAACATAATTATTTGTAACATAATTATTTGCCGTGTTGAAGTCCTTCTGTTTTATTATTATGTTTTTATTTATTTGTGTGGAATTAATTTCGCACTACCAAATCGCCAGGGCGACATATTTCCTAACTTTATATCGCAGTGCGACATTATTTCTCAGTATGTCCCTACGCCATATATTTACTATGTATTTCAGTATATCCAGTATGTCACCGCGTCATTATTAGGTTGTTCTAGAAAGTTTAAGTGCAAAACTACAAATAATTTCCCACAAATAAATAAAATTAGATTCGCTGTTGTTCATAATTACCATATTAAATCTTTTACGGCCCTCGTTCTATTATTTCACTAAACAAAATCACTCGTGCCGTAACGCTATAATGTGCTATTTTATTAGCAACGACGTAATATAGTTAGTATTTAATTGCTCTAAATGTTGGGTCGAAATGCCGCCGTTTAATGATTTCCCTAGAGAACTCCAACCCAACCACTGATCAGATGTGGGCAGAGGATTTACAGAATTTAATAAACAATTTCAATTAATAATATTTCCTAACAGAATAAAGAGTTGGAACAACAGAATAAAGAGTTGGAACAACAGAATAAAGAGTTGGAACAACAGAATAAAGAGTTGGAACAACAGAATAAAGAGTTGGAACAACAGAATAAAGAGTTGGAACAACAGAATAAAGAGTTGGAACAACAGAATAAAGAGTTGGAACAACAGAATAAAGAGTTGGAACAACAGAATAAAGAGTTGGAACAACAGAATAAAGAGTTGGAAGTTAAGAATAAAGAGTTGAAAGAGTTCGTTTACTGGTTACATGATTCATCCATTACACTGTATCAGCTAATGGCTCCTCGGCTATTAAAGCAGAAAGATGGGCTGAAGATTCAACAAAGAGTTGATGGATCTGTTGACTTCTATCGAAACTGGGATGAATATGTTGAAGGATTTGGCGACCCGAATACCAACTTTTGGTTGGGGTTGGAGGCGATCCACAAGCTGAGTGAAGGCGGGGTGAAGTTGAGAGTTGATTTGTGGTTCACTGGAAAGGGATTTAAGAAGAGTGATGATATATGGGAGTGGGCGACTTACAACAACGAACACAAATACGCGGAATACAACAACTTCTCTATCGGATCAGCTGCAACTAATTACACCCTACATGTATCTGGTTACCATGGTACTGCTGGTGACTCATTGGAGTATTCCAACGGTCTCCCATTCTCTACCAAGGACCGCGATAATGATGAAAACGTCTTCGGCAACTGCGCCGTAGATCGTACTGGGTCGTGGTGGTACGGGGGCTGCGGGTTTAGTAACTTGAACGGAGAATATGGTGCGGAGTGGCCGAAAGGACCTTATTGGGTTCATTTTACTAGAGGGAATCCGGCTTCTCGAGTTGAAATGAAGATTTGGATTTAGTAAAACTGTAAGTTTTATATAAAATTACTAAGTAATTTCAAAAGAGTAGCGTTGGAAACTAACTTTTACATTTAATTCTAAAATTAATTTTTATTCTACTGAGTAAAACCAGTTACCGCGGGTAGGAAACGCAATGTGTTAAAAATTTAATATGAAACATTTAATTTTATTTCACTAAATTCCAAATGACCTCCATAACCATCTCTATGAAATATTCTGCTATAGGGTTGGATTAAAGTATTTCGTATAACATTTATATATTGAAAATAAATAAACGATATGATATATTTGGGTGAAAAGTTCCTGATTAATAATAATGTAGTTCCTGAATAAATATCGTTTTTTACTATAAAATTATTTACTTTAACGTTTTTATTATTTATTTTGCAGTTAGAATTTCCAATAAGATTTAGAAGAGACTGAATCTTGCCTATTCTGCTATATGTTACCAGTTTATATGTGTGATGGTTATGGGTTATTGGTTTATGTTTGGTTAATATTTACAATATTATTAATAAGTTATAGTTGCAATAACTTAACTTTATTTACTTAACTTGCTGTTAGACCAGGAGGGGCCGGTTGCATATAAATCAACCTTAGCTAAGGTGCACCTTAACTCATAAGTGTTGCCTTAAATATTTCAACATCAGTATCAGTTGTCTGCCTAATATTACCTAATATCTTTTATCTTTGAGAACGTCGGAGGAGTTCCGAAAGCAAAATTTACACTTTTCAAAATCAGCTGATATAATTAAACAAATTAATTGGTAATTAAAATTCTTTATTACCAAATAATATACAAATAAATCCTATTATATTTTAACGCCTCTGTTTGAATATCGCCAGTTATTGGGTTTCTGGAACGGTTCCTGTGCCAAAGCGAGGGAGCGAAGAGGAGTCCTAAATGAACCGGAATCAGGGGCTGTCATACCAACCCGGATATATTCCGAGCGATCAGTCGCCTTGACTACGGGGGTCGGATAGACACGGGGGAAGCGGGAGTGGGGTCGGAATGATTCCGAGGTGGCGGCCCGGAATATAGGAGGGATATCAAGCGATATCCCCGCTGTAGTATCCGGGGTTACATTATTGAACATTATTGTTGCCAGAGTGTCGGTAGATATCTGTCATCATTTCCCCTGCAGTCGTGTTCTCTCGGATTGCCAGTGGTGGCGCCTCGTTTCTATGGTAATACCACGTGTGGTCTATTGGTAACCATGGCGACCAAGGTTGGCTAGATTTCGGCATACTCAGAGAATATAGTTCGTCGAATTAATAATGAAGAAACATTTTATTTCATTCTACGTCTAACACTAGCAAATTTATATAAAGTAACTCAATATTCCCACTCGAGGTAGAGCCGTACTGTATAAATAAAAATATACAACATAAAAAAAACCGGTTAAAACGATAATTTTGATTAAATTTGAAAATAATTACAAAAAATAAACAAATCGACAAACATGCTAATATTAATGCAACCAACCCGAGAATAAGTCGGCCGTTAATTAGATTGGCATTAACCGTGTATTGATTACCCCTCCGTGTTGCCAAGCAATAATTCTCTCAAGGTAATCGATGTTGCCATTCGCTACTCCAATGCGGTACATTATTTGATTGGAGTTGCATTTAGTGTGGGATGAACAACCATATTATACATTTTTGTTTTGAGACGTTGGAGCTAATTTACCCCCCTGGGGGGGGGGGGGGGGGGGGGGGGGGTTATAAAGCACACGTTACCCAATTAGCGACACGTATTGATATTGACACGTATTTTAGTGAAACGTATTTTAGTGACACGAATTTTAGTGACACGTATTGAAATTAATATTACTCTACGTCCTACGATACGTGAATTATATCAAATTTTGTCAACTACACGGAAAAACCAATAAGGACATAAAATCAGGCTAATTTAGTAAAACTTTTTATTATCATATTTGCACTACTTGTTTTTTTCCTGCCCCAGGGGACACATTCAAAATAACCAGAAATTTTCTCGAATGTTATATTTGAGATCTATAATCGTGATCAGCATCCAAAAAAACCGCTATATACTACAAATTAATTTATTCTAGCGAGACATAATTATGACAATTTTAGACAGAAAAATAATTTTGATGGGTGCCAGAAAGGGACCACAGCACGAAAACTAACTCAGCCATAAATTATTGATATATTTGAAACAGAGACAGTTTCACCTCCATTCTCCGTGGCTGAGCCAGAATTGGCTGAGAATGGGCAACCGGGCTGGTGGAGGCCACAATAATTATAAAATTATTAGCCAAAATAATATAATAAATTATGAACCGCAACCATTTATTAAAAACTGTGAAATTAATATGTTTTGTTATTAAATTATATTATTATGTAACAGGTTAAAAAATATATGTGCCCGTCCCAGAGCCCTTACATTACGTGTCCCAAAATAATACAGATTACATATAACAACTGTGCCATTTAAGCAGATCTGCTACTTTTAAAATCTTTATTACTGATATACTAAGTGTAATTTACTTTAATTAATATTTTTTCCTCACCTATAATTACACTTTTATTTCATTTTAGATAATTCTACCTTCCTGGCTGAATTAAATAAAATAATAATTATTATTATTTATTATTGCTATATCCAAAAAATAAAATCGGTTTCTATGGAGAACAGCTTAACCTTCGAAGCGCAAGGATACAACGTTAAAACAACGGAAGTAGAAATGGAAGTACGGACAATACTAAGGTGTATGCCAAAGCTAACAGATAGTGGCTCGACCCAAAAGTCATAACATTCATAGGTAAATGTATCAACAAAGATTTCAGCATTAGTTTAAAACGAATCATTAAATATTATTGTCATAATATATTTCGCAAATATAAATTAATTTCCTTAACCTAGAGACAAAATTAATTAATTACTTAAAACATTTAATATTTTGTGACAAATAAGAGTTTCTGTCACAAATTGTTGTAACAATATCAGTTAGAACATTAATCTAACTTAGTGGGTTAGGAGAGCAAAAAGCAAACTTACTAAAAGTTAACAGTGACAGTTAATGTTTGTAACACAAAACTTTACATAAATCTTTTTTCATGTTTACGATTTTTAATATTAACTTAATTTACTTAAGGATAAAAAGTACATCAATAAAATAAACATGGTATAGTGAATGTATTTTTCATTGTTTTAACATACGTACAATTATTTCATAACAAACATATAATCATAACGAATATATAAAAATAGAGCCAGCGAATGAATATGTACTGCAATAAGTTTGGTCGGTGTAACATTCCTCCAACAACCAAAGAGACTATACCGGAATATCTAACCATTTATTTGTAATAATTGAATAAAATATATAAATTATCAAACACGTTTAAAACAGCTGATGTTACATAATATAATGGGGCATTTTAATCTAAATACTAAATACCTAAACAATATACACAATAACACAGAAATTAGTATCTGTAGAATAACTTTATAGAATAATAAATAATATTATAGAATATTAACGTTCAATAAAATAGTAGTCTGTGGATAGTATTGTGTTAATTAGGGATGCAACACAGCTCCGGCTCCGGAGCTCCGGCCCATTATACTGGCTCCGGCTCCGGGCATATTAATTCGGAGTCAATCCGGAGATAAAGTTGTTGAAATTCGAATAAAATAATTTAAGGTTTTTTATTTATTTGTATGGAATTAATTTCGCACTGTTACCAAATCGCCAGGGCGACATATTTTCCATTGCAGTGCGACATTATTTCTCAGTAAGTCCCTACGCCATACATTTTAATATGTTATGTCCAGTAGTTCCACGTATTACATGGTAAAAAGTATAACTTTTTTCACATGTAATAAATAAGTTTCTTTGATTTATGAATAATGCGAATATCATAGAATTAACTTAACCCCTTAGAGCCTATGACGTCCACTGCACGTCACAATGGACAGCACGAAGACGTGCAGTGGACGTCATGCTGGAATACATGTTTTATTGGAAGGCTCTTGGAGTAGGTATACTGGTGGATAGTATTAATGACATTTATTGCTCTTCGTGGCAAAAAATCCATTCTGTACTGTAGATAGGCTGTATTGTAGACTGTATTATTAGTGTTAGGTATATGGCGTAATGCCAACCACAGTACAGTAGTTCAGACTGACAGAGAGACCGACAGACAGACAGACTAGATTTATGTAAACGTGTAAACTGACATCAGAAATGAAATCAGCAACCCTTAAACCCCCATAGCGAGAATGTTGGTTAGTTAGTATACTTTCTTAAGTTTTCACAGACTGACTGACAGAAAGACCGACAGCCAGACAGACTAGATTTTTTTTAAACGTGAAAACTGACATCTGAAATAAACTTAGCACCCATTAAAACCCCCATAACGAGAATGTTAGTTAGTTTGTATTCTTTTTTAAGTTTTGACAGACTGACTGACTGACAGAATGACCGACAGACAGACAGACTAGATTTATGTAAACGTGAAAACTGACATCAGAAATGTAATCAGCACTCCTTAAAACCCCCATAGTGAGAATGTTAGCGACAAGTTTTAATTATTAACCATATTTCGTAAGATATATTTTAAAACATTTATTTATTAATAATGCAATAACTGAATAACCAGATAACGGAACGACAAACCGAATTGAAACTTTTAATTACTAATAATAATTGTGGTGAGAGGTGATGGAAACCAAGGATATATGTTGTTATGTTATGGAGCACGCGTTGGTAGGCACAGGCAATGAATTGATGTCTGTTGAGATGTATTGAAGGAGCACTATTGAGTATTCCTTCATTAGTAATAATATTAATGTCATTGAATAACTGATACCTAAACACACACACACACCCCCAGTCAGCCAGTTCTATGGAGAGTGAGTGAATGGATAGGGAATTAATGCCCAACCATCCCCAACCAGCAGCAGTCTGCCTCTAACAGGCCTCAGGACATTCGCAGCGTTGCTAAGACACGGGAAGGAATTACTCCGTATTGACTGTCATTAGGCGGTTAGAGCCTGCGTGTGAATTAATTGATAAAAATGCAATTTTAATTGTAAATCAATAAATAACTATAAAACTTGACATTAATCTCGAGTATAAAGTAAAGACTTTGATAGAATGGGACACGGCGAATCTACCCATGTTAATTTTATACCAGATGGGGATGGGATAAATGTTACCCCCCTAAATAATTAATTACCGATAGAAGAATCGAAATAATTCGATTCAATCGTACAATTTAGCTGAAGATATTAACTTCGATTATGGCTTCCGACATTTATGGCTACCGACACACACACACACACACACACACGTCACACACAGACTTTTGAGAAACGGCCATAGTATAATTATATCAGTTCGCTGATGGCTCGCCATACGTGTCTCGCCCCACACTCCCTTGCCGTAACTAAATATCTGATCCGAATTTTACAAATACGAATGGTAAGTTATAGATATACTCTGCCTAAAGTGATCTAAAGTGCGCTATCTAGTATAACTCTAAGGGTAAATATGTTTTAGGGCGTGTGTGTGTGGGTGTGTTACAATAAAACAATTTTGGTGTATATCATTTTTTACTAGGTTTTAGTAATTCTCTGACCGAAACAATACCGTGCGCTAGCTACTAAAATAAGCTAGTCGCGTTTTGTAGAACTTTATACTTACAAATGACGTCAAAGCTCTCTCCTTCCTATCCACAACTCAACTGGGCAACCACGGTGTTAGTAACTACACCCGTGATCGGCACAAATACCAGATTCTGGTTGTAAGATAAGAAATAGGGATTAATTGCTACCGTACGTTAGCTGATCTGGTATACAAATTTGATTCTAGAACTTTGTTGCTGCGGTAGTTAACAGCAAATACCTATCAGTACGTGGCAAGGCGCGGTAGGATATTAATAAAACCTCCCTAGGCCAAGCGGTGTGCCGGTAGCAGAAATGCTCCTTGCCTGATCAAATAACTAACTTCAGGCAGGGGGGGGGGGGGGGGGGGGGTACTAATGTATGTTCTACAAAGCGAACCGGTGCCAAACGGTCAGTACTGCGAATCACTAAATTATGGAACGTATGCTGTCTGTACCTAATATGTACTCGTGTACTGACGGACAGCAATAGCTCGCACCTATGAGGTATACAGGTAACCCAGGGATTCGTAATACTGACAAGGGGGTTCTGCCTAGAACATAGTTATTTCATCCTAAATCCAGGACGGCGTCACGCTTACCCTGATCTATAGGTCTTACGTCGGCCAAGGGCGTCAAACAAAGTCTTACCTTCCTCATAAAGCGGGCGCTGCATGGCAAGTGGAGTATTTCGAAGGGCGAAGGGGGAGCGCGGTCTAATCTAATGTGGGCGCTAGCGTGTTGTGGACATCTTTTCCCTGCGTTGCTGACGGCCTAACGGTCTAGGCGGCCATCTTCCTGATGCTTGGCTGTCCCAAAGTTGGACGTTCAGAAAAGTGCATGTTCAGAAGTTTTATAGTATATTTACAGTTTACAAAATTAATTCTTCATACATTCTTCTTTATATAGAGAGGGCTGGGTTGTAGGCTGAGACAAATAGGGGGTAAATAGAGGGAAGCCAGGGGAGTGGTTTTACAAACATTGTTGTAAAGCTAAACATATGACAAATCTGCTTTGAGAACAAACTTACATTGTCTCTTTCAACTAATTTGTTGGAGTCCTCGTTGTTGTCTCCATTGCACTCCACAGCTAAAAGAGCTGCCAGAGCTAAGAGTAGGAGAGTTTCCTTTATTGACATTGTAGAGTTGTGATAAATAATTTTATTACACAAACGAAAATATAATCTTCTGTGAATGACTTTAATAATGACAGAAACATACCCTATATTTCTACACAAGTAATACTAATACACACCTACAGTACACATTAGATACTGTCTGCTGTAAGCTTAGTGGAAGCCAAGTAGCTCAAAGTTAACAAAGGGATCAGTTTATATGAATAAATAATTGGTCTATTTTCTGATTATAAGTAACGGACTGATAGACCAACACAAACTCTCCTACTAAAAAGGTTCATTGGATACCAGCCGTTGCCTAATAATATATGGATATTGGTTTCAGTAAACTACAGTAGCAAAGAGGAAATAAGAGGATAATAGCAAAGCTGAGTTGATATGAATCTTTCAAGAGGAGTTTACAGAACCTAACTGATGTAAAGAAAATTAAGATTGTAATTGAAAAAAAAATTAAGAAAAGTAAGATTGGGCTGTACCACCATGATCATATTGTTAGATACAATACTTTTCAGTGGGGATGGACTGATGGATTTGATGGCTGACTCCATTCTCGCATCGGATGTGGCATCCTGGATCAGGCTACTCTCGGACAAGTTGGAGGCCAGACAATTTAGAGTGTTACAAAAATAACTTTTTTGCCCCAATTGCTTGGAAACTTTGACATATAATGACACTTTAATATAGAAGTACAATGCAAAAAACCGTTTTGAAAAATATTTAGTGGAAGAGATGTCACACGAGTCACAAAAACTGAGAGATTTAACAAAATATAGCAGTTTTAATTTACTGATAAATCTAGCGATAGATGATTGCAATGATCTGAAACTCATGTTATGTAATGCATATATCATGGGCTTTCCAATAACGTTTTTTGCATTGTGAAATTGACAAGATCAGATGTGCCACATTGAGTTTGAAAAACTGAATTTTTAAAAAAAATCTGAGAAATTTAACAAAATATAGCAGTTTTAATTTACCGATAAATCTAGCGATAGATGATTGCAATGATCTGAAACTCATGTTATGTAATGCATAATGCATATATCATGGGCTTTCCAATAACGTTTTTTGCATTCTTAAATTGACAAGATCAGAGGTGTCACATTGAGTTTGAAAACTTAACTAATTCTATATGGGAATGTGCTGGTCCCCCCTGAGTTAGTTCAACTATTACTGACCTGGCCATCTTTACATTGCCGCCATACACAGTAACTAACCTGTCATAAGCCACCTCAGTGTCATCACCTATAAACGACGTTTATAGGTGATGACACCAAATTACTAATTACCTAATTACAAATTACGTACCACCAATTCCTTCAGTTGACCTCTCAACTGTTGGTATAAGTAGTTGAATTTCTCAGTCGGTGAGAAATCCTGTTGTGCGACATTGGTCTTGATATAGTTGATGAAGGTTCTCCAATGTTTAGATAAACCAGTGAAGTGCGGAGGATGTAATGGAGGAAGACTGTGTCTCGCACTGAACCTAAAAAACTCCACTGCGATTGAGTTGACCATAGTATTGTCTTCCCTTCTTACCCGTTGTTGGACATCAGTTGGAATCGGTTCCAACGGATGGGTAGGATAACTTACCTGTGTGACGAGTCCGCGAATTCGTCCTGTGATAGGTTACCTTCTCACTGACTGGTGGTCTATAGTCAGTCTGTCTGAATATTTATAACTGGGCATTATTGCAATTGTGGTGTTTTAAACTTGGGATAGTCTTCAGGACATTCTTTTGTTCTTCTGTTGTTCCTGTACTCTAACTTTTTCATTCTCCTGTTGAGCTCGCTCTACATGGTCATTGACCTCAGGGATATTACACCTAACACGGTCGAACTCCTTATCCACCTGCACTTTGACGTTCTTTGATTTCTTTGCTACACTTCTTGCACAACACTACATACAGTTTGAACTTGTCCCTGTACCTGTTGGACTTGTGACTGAATATGTTGGACTTTACCTTTTTCTATGGATGACTTCATCCCACACCTCCTTATTACCTTCCCTAATTGCTAAATTTAATTTATACATATGGATCTTGGGCTTACCTGGAGTAGGACTTGGATTAAACCGCTCACAGTCTCGAGCTCCATCCCACTCGGCTTGATCGCCTTCGTTAGTCACAAATCTTTACCAGACTCTACTTGAGGTCGTAGATGTGGTTGGTTCTAATTGATCTCTAGGTTCGGGCTCATGGCAACCTCCGGGGTGACTTACCTGGTTTCCAGGAGTCCCAACATCCACTGGGTCCAACCAATCCTTGGCTACCAGTCTATAGATTTATTGCGCATAATGTTGATGTGCTTCTATGGGGTTGGCTCCATGTATCTCTTTGAAGCGCACAATCGATGGTTCAGGCTGCTGATTAGTGACTCAGCGCCGTCTCATTGTTTAGCAGGGATTGAGCCTGCTCGAGTTCTTGAGCAATCCATTTGCTGTCGATCCTCCAATTCATAGGCCTCCTGTTGCGATTTGGCCGCAGCCAACTGTCTTTGTTGTTCTAGAATTAATGCCTCCTTGTGTTGTTCCATCTCGAGTTTCTTCCTGGTGATGTCGCGTTGATGAGCCAAATGTTTGTTCTCTTCATTGACTGCTCACATTGAGTCGGGCTTACTGACTGCGTACCGGCCTACCGATTTTAGCAGTCTTCCGACATTGGCAGTATTCCGTCCAAAAATTGGTAGTAGGCCTACCAGACCGGTTTAACTGCACGAATTGAACAAAATCACCTATTATTAAATTTGTAATTTTAAATTATATGTAATTGTGGAAATGCTGCAATTTAATATTATTGTACTGTTGTTGTTGTAGTAAACTGTCCTACTGTACTTCAGTACTTTGTTGCATGGCCTTTATGAATGAAGCAAAAGGGTCATGGAGTAACAGTAGTAGATGAAGTAGGTGCGTAGTACTGGTAAGGAGATTCACACACTCAGTTTTCATACATTTAGATCTTCAATTTTGAAATTGTAAAAATGATAAATGTATTATTACATAACATGAGTTTCAGATCATTGCAATCATCTGTCGCTAGATTTATCGGTAAATTAAAACTGCTATATTTTGTTAAATTTATCAGATTTTTTTAAAAAATTCAATTTTTCAAACTCAATGTGACACATGTGATCTTGTCAATTTCACAAGGCAAAAAACGTTATTGGAAAGCCCATGATATATGCATTACATAACATGAGTTTCAGATCATTGCAATCATCTACTGTAGCGCTAAAATTATCAGTAAATTAAAACTGGTATATTTAGTTAAATTTCTCAGATTTTGTGACTCGTTTGACACCTCTCCCACTAATTTTTTTTCAAAACGGTTTTTTGCATTGCACTTCTATATTAAAATGGCAAAATATGTCGAAGTTTCCAAGCAATTGGGGCAAAAAAGTGATTTTTGTAACACCCTACCAGACATGCACCATGACTGGCTAGATTGAGGGGACTACCGGTTGTCAGCGCCTCAAGAACCCCAGTAGTTCCAGATAGGGAGGACCGAATGACCCCTCCGCAAGAAGGGATCTGAATCCCGATTTTTCCAACTTTTCGTCGACTGTTCCAGGAGAAGTACTTCTGCAGTCACTTCTGCAACATGTTTTCGTCATTACATTTGTATTGTGTGATATAATATACAAAGCGGCTCAGACGGGCAACTGAGGAGCCATAACCATCACGCAGTTCTACAAACACTCTGTCCACACTGGTACTGGGTTTAAAGATTATATATATTACTTGAGTTTATATATATTACTCAGCGGTTTCAATTATAGTATTATACTATAATTATATTAGATATAGAATTATACAGTTATAGTAGATATATAGCATAGGGGCTGTTCACATATTACGTAACGCTCAGAAGGGGGGGAGGGGTCTGCCTGAAACGTTACTATTTTGTTACAGAGGGGGTGGGGGGGTTCGGGAATAATCGTTACGTAACGCTGAAATCTGGGTAAGAAAGTAAATTATTTCAATTTGCCAAAAGTTACAATATAAAACATTTATATTTAAATATGAAAGTCTTTAATATAACTTTCATAAAATTATTATTGATTACAATACTCCCATTGGATGCAATAAATCTATAGCTACTGTATAGGCCAGGTAACTTAGTGCCTGAGTACTAACAGTGGCCCAAGTGGCCCTAAATGCTAGGTAGTATCTGAGGGAAGAAGACCCCATGTCCTATTTTATTGTTTTCATAATAATAACTTGGTGATTGACAACTTAACCCTTTACTGCATGAATTATTGATGCTCCATAGAAAAAAATTATTTTGGTGTTTTTCACAGTCATTTAGGTGTAAAAAACCTAAAAATTGGGAAATTTTTTTTAAAAAATATACTAGCACTTTTTGCACCACTGTTGCACTAGTGCAACATCATGCATAAAGGGGATAGAAATATACATAATATGGCAAATTGTAAAGATGATTGTTTTCTTGATTCTTGTGTTGTATGGTTTTATGAGGGTTATGAATTCCATGGAATATATAAAAATGGCATGAGACATCTCAAACTTCTATATTTCCGCGGTAGGTCGAAAATTTGGTGCTACTGTAGCACCACTTTTTGAAAATCCTTGCAATAGATGAATTGATTGTAACATATTGTTTCATATTGTTTAACTAACATATTGCGTTATACTGGTTTATGGCGATTCTGAAAGTAATTAAATTTTTAAAAATGACACTAGAAATCTCAAACTTGTATTTTTCGGTGGTGGGTGGAAAATTTGGTGCTAGCACCAATTTTTGAAAATACTTGAAATAGATAAATTGATTGTGACATCTTGGGGTCACTAGACATCTCAAAATCGCATTTTTTGGCGGTGGGTGTAAAATTTGGTGCCCGGCACCAAATTTTGTAAATATATCCAATAGTAATTGTTGTGCGACATATTGTTTCCCGCGTTATACGATTCATAAGGGTTCTATATTAGAAAAATAAATGTTAATTTTTATGAATTTAGAATGCATTCTTTTATTCTAATATTTGCATAGGCCTGCCTATTTTTGGATAAATATTGCATTGCACGAGTTTTCTATTATTTGTGGAAATCTAAGAAATAGTTTTTACTTTTCAAGTACCACTTCTTATCTTTCACTATTTTCAGTGTCACGTCTTTACTTTTCAGTAAGTAAGTAAGTTTTAATTATCATAATAATATGTGAATGAATGTCTGTCAATATATCTTGTAACAAGAAAGCACAAAACCATGATAAGATTTTTGCTGTGGGGGTTTTCCCGGTCGCTGATTTCATTACTGAGGTCAGTTTTTACTTTTAATGAAATCTAGTGTGCATGTATGTCTGTCTGTCGGTCTTTCAGACTATCCGACTATCTGCCTGTCAAATATAAGAAAAAGGCACACCATTTAGCTGCTAATAGTTTAGCTATAGGGGTTCCCTGGTCACAGAATTCATTTCGAGTGTCAATTTTAACATTTGATGTCTTCGAAATTGTCTGTTTGGCTGTCAGACTGTCGGTTATATTTTGACAGACATACTGACAGGCATACAGACAGAACCGACAAGGCCAAATTTAATTTATGACATCATAAATGAAGTCACCGACCACGAAAACCCTTACAGATAATTTTTTAGAAAGATAGTATGCTTTTTATTGACGGACAGACATACAGTCGGGGTCTCAAAGTGCATCTGTTCTTTGAGATTTTCTCAAAGTTTTTCTAAAAGTGTCTAAAAGTCATTACATTACTCCCAACGGCCGCTTTGAATTCTTGTAGACACTTTTAGTTGGGAATCTCAAAGTGATTTCCTGCTTTTAGGCACTTTGAATTCTTTGAATTCTTTGAGAAATGTCACTTTGAGGTAGTTTGCGGCACTTTTAATTCTTTGAGAAAATAATTAGTTATTCCTAATAATATAATATTATAATATAGTTATTCCTGATTGACAGCTCGTGGTAAGTTAACTGAGAGGCAGAGGCATTCTCGGGGAACAATATTATTGCGGGCAACAAAGTGATACTTGTGTGTTGGCCAGTTGTTGCATAGAAGCTACCCAGTAAAAAATGATCCAGTGCTACAGTATATCGGTGTACGTTTGGTGTAGAATGGCGTCAGGTGTATGAGTGGCGCTGCACTTGAATTTGTCCGTAATTTTTATAAATGATACCACATATATTCACCAGTGATAGAATATATGGTTTCCACTGGCGTATAATTGGTTAATAAGTGGCGCTGAAATTGGTTTGTCTAAATTTAATATATGACACCACATATTCGCCAGTGTTAGAATATATTGTTTCCACTGGTGTATAATGAGTTATAATTGGAGGTGTATCTATTGCCGAAGCATACCAGTTTATAGGGATCTGCATTTGAGTGAAAAACGCACATGGGGCTCCACATCGTCATCAATTTCTATTGGTCAATAAACTTTACCGCCTTTAATTTAAGCACTTAGGCATAAGGGTGGTGGTATGGTACTGAATTCTGCATGTAGTAGGCCTATAGCAGTATTGGCAGATTCTGATATCTGGATATTGGCAATTGAATTGCAAATGCTGAATTGGTGTTATTGATCTCTGGATCAATACCGCTGTATTAAGCCTGATTGCCAATTCTGCACCAGCGCAGCACATCTCTGTGCTCTGTCTGTCTGTGCCGGGCCTTCTGGATTCTGCCTGTCTGCTGTTCTGGCACTTTGCCCGGCGTGGCACATGTCAGCATTTTTCGCCATTCCAGCAGTCAATTAGTTACCGCTTGCTCTTACCCTACTGCCCTTGCATGTGCCCTACCTCTGTACCGCGCTACCGGTACCGTTATCCGGTAGGCATCTGGGCATATTGCTGTGTATTGTAAATGTAAATACCGGTACCGGTAGGCCTACAGAAATAGCCTACCGGTAATAAAATAATAATAATAAAATAGCAGGCCTAATTTGTAATCGGTTCATGGCATTGGCAGCTTGGCCTAGCCAAGCAATACTGCAATAGGCCTACCAGTCGCGGTCACCGACAGGACAGGCCTACCAGCCTACTGCTACAGCAGGCCTCTAGGCTAAGCAGCTAAGGCTGTAAGGCGGGGTAAAATGGGACGGGGGACGGGGTAAAATGGGACAGGGATTATCCGGTCTGAGAGTCCACATTTGCCATTTATTTAGGCCTATCTGTTTGGTGCATAAAACACCACAGCACCATGCTGCCATGCCCATTCTGCCATTTGAAAACACTTTATAAATTTTTTCATTATTTATGTAGGCCTACCGCGCCCTATTGAAAAGTTGAAATTTCCTGCGCCGAACGCGACGCCGGGTGCAAAAAATCCTGCGCCAGCTCTGTGAAAGAAAAGCCACGCCGGGTGAAAAAAAACCTTGCGCCGGCTCGGTTTGTCGGTGCAAGGCCACGCTGCCACGTGCCACGCCAGGTGCAAAAAATCCTGTGCCAGCTATCTGTGAAATGCTGCACCAGATGAAAAAAAATATAAACAATTGATAATAATAGGCCTATAAATATATTAATTATAGGCCTAAATAAAAATATTATAATTAAATATATAATTATTTTTATAAATATAAAGCACTGGCACTAGTACTGAACGAATTGAAACTTACTACAAACCAGGAAATAATCGGTAAAGAGCGTGACAACAGTTCTTCTAAATACATTCTGCAAAGTTTGTTTTCTCTTCCTAAATCGAATCAGAGTTCGTTAATAAGCTTGGCAGGTCGTATTGAGAGGATAGAGGGCATGGTTGAAAATTTACAGTCTTCAGTATTAAGAATTGGTAGGCCTACCGGTAGTGGCCTCATTCATGGAAACAGTAATCATCTTGAAAATGAGAATATTGTGTGTGAATTACCACCTGCCAATACAGTAGAGGAATTACAACTCATCATTCAAGAACCCCACTTAACCACTACATTACGCCGCACTGGTGTTCATACGTTGAATAATGCAGTTAAGAGGCAGCTGAAACGCCTCGTAAGCAGACCGCTTGCCAAGTTGTGTAATATTTCGGGTAGATTCAATAAAGTGTCGTATAAGAAGTTGGGTGTTTTCGAAATTCTACGCACATGCACTAGTATCCGATCGGACTATACAGAGAGAGGATTCGAAAATGCACTACGACAAGCACACAAGGCTCTTATTGATGAAAGGAAAACAACTGGTTAGTTTAATAACTTGTCTATACTAAAACATGATTTTATGCATTACTGGGATTGAACCTAGTAGGCCTATTGTAATTCGTTATATATAGTTGCATTATTCATATAGTTTCGAAGCATTAGGGCAGCGATTTTGAATATTTTTTCGGCGAAAATCATGAAATTTCGCAAATTTTGCAAAAGCTCCACCTTTAGTATTCGTAAACACAAAATTTCGCGACAACATTTGCGAAATTTCGCGATCTTCACCGAATCATTGCCGTACTCCATCCAAGGCTTATCTAGGTTTGTGTAAATATAAACGACAAATTTGGATGTAATACTGTTTAATTGCTATATTTAATAGAATGTATGCCTTGTTGTAAATATTTATTTTTGTATGTATTATATTATTTGTATTTGTTTAGTTACAGATTCACTGGGGGCAGTTCTTAACGAGGGTACTATTTTGGTTTCTGTTGAGGCTGAGGGCAAAGCCAACCGACGAACGGCTACCGACGGTAACGATCTATCGATGTTAGATCTTGATGAGTGTTCTACTTTGGTTTCTGTGGAGGCGGAGGGCAAAGACAACCGACGAATGGCTAACGACGGCGACGATCTATCTATATTGGAAAGTCTTAACGACATCGCTACTTAACTTCAAATAAATAAAATGTATATACAATATACATATTGATAAAAGCGTGTGGCGTGGCTCAGAAATCTTTAATATATATTATTCTTTTAATCATAGGTGTCCTTGAAACCTAGCTTATGCTCTCATTTTATTCCATGGAAAAAAATTTCACTTTCAAACTTTGTTTTAATTAGTATCAAGATACATAATATAAAAAGCTCAAATTTTTCCCCATATAATCAGTCTCTATTTTTAAATTTTACTTTTTTGACGGTTTTAACATATCTATTCTGTTAAATTTTTTGATATTTATAGCCAATAATTATTTTTTTAGATTTATAACAACTAGAATTGAAACAGAGACTTGTCTGTTCTGTATTTTCCGTGCAATTTTTGTCTTTTTTACTGAGCCCCTAAAGTGACACGAACATTTTTTTTCTTATCTCGGGCCCCGACTTACTAACTTTCCTGAGATAACCAACCAATCAGTGAAAACCAACTCACGCAGTAAGACGCACTGATTGGTTGGTTATCTCAGGATCAGGGCCCGAGTTATAAGTCGGGGCCCGAGATAATTCATCTCACTGATTGGTTGGTTATCTCAGGGCCCGAGTTATTATATAAGTCGGGGCCCTGAGATAATAATTTTTTTTTCATGTCCCTTTAGGGGCTCCGTACTTTTAGTTTCAAGTTTCAAAGTATTAAAACATGCATATGCATAAACTGGGAATGCTACCGGTACATGTGTTATATGGGTTATAAAGTGTTATTACAAAGTGTTATATATGTTGTTACAAAAATAATATGTTTGTTAACCACATCCTATTTTTTTGAAAGTCAGACTAATTGTCAGCATCATCCTGCTGAATTGACTGGCTCCCCCACAAAACAAAATGCAAAAAATGGCGCTTGTATGGTGGTAATTTTTAAATATATATATCACCATCACCACTATTAAAAATGGCGATACATTGGTGTAAAAACACCAGTATCTTGCCACTATTGTAACAGTGATACATAGGTGTAAATACGACAATGTTACGCCGCTGAGGGTAGCTGAACTTAGAATGGCGAATAAATGGCGCCAGTCCACCAGAACAAAACAGGTTCTAGTCACCGGTATTACGATGTCGCATAATTGGTACTGAATGGTGCAAAACTGGTTAGTTACACTGGTATCTCCTTATTGTCGGGTTAGGACATGTTGATAGAATTATCGCCAGTGACCAAAAAGGCGTTTCAGTCAGCTCAACACCGGTGCATTTTTTACTGGGCTATATTCCCATTAATTTATCAAATTGAGGTTCCTGAGGTCATTACGGGATGGGTTTTCGGTCGCAAGTACAAATTGAATTTACGGCACCCTAAAGTCTTTCTAAAAAACATTCATTCAAATAATACATGAAACATAATTAGTGAAACAAGATTAATGCTTGACAAGATTGATTATTTTAATAACATAATACAATATCAGCTTAACAATTAATATAAGAGAAACTGCACTGTAGTTTCTCTGTGTATACGCAGTTTCATTATAATGACCTAAAGAAGCCCTGTTGGGCTTGTAATAACATTTGTTATTCATTTCATTAGTCACCTCAGGTCAAACCGTACTACCTTAACTGTTTAATTAATATGATAACTATGTTGACGAGAGCGCGAGAATTCCTTCTTAAAAACTAAGAAAGGCTTTCGACTTTCAAGTACGATAGAACGGCTACAATATTGTGTTGTTTTAGCTTAATAGAGATATTAAAATATCCCCTGCCGCTGGCGTTTATATTTGAGCATATTTTAAATGTTTGCCTTATATTCAATTGATGTGTGCGGTACACATCCGCAAAGCGGATCTTCTGGCAAAGCGGCACCCAGTTTAAACTATCAATCAAAGCTAGTGAGTAGCGACCCACGGTCGGCGACCTTCAAACAAACAGGTGCAGAGTCGGAAAGAACTGTCACATGCTTTGCTTGGCTTGTGGTACCATTTGATTACATAATAGATTTTGGCAGACTGGGCGGTCGCTCTGACCATATGCATTGCGCACCAACAATGCCTAAAACATCTATGGGAACAGCCAATTAGCGCGCTTGAATCATTTATCTTTATTCCTGCCTCTATCGTTATTCTTTACTTTGTATAACACAATTTACAGTGCGGCAAAGTATGGCTGGTTGACCATTGAAATGCATTGGTAAAGGTATTCAGCGTTCACGTGGGCTAAACAATACTAGTAGCACTATACATTAATATAGATACAGACAAACTACAAGCAACAGACAAACTGTCTATGACACAAATACCAACATAGTCCGATAGCCCGCAATTATGGCGTCTCTAAAGAGTCCAAATATAAATTAATAAAATCCTCTATGAAACAATAAAAATACCTACAAAAAATACTGCTGTATTAAATTAGTTACTGCAGTAACATATAACAATTACTGCAGTAACAAATATTTATTACTGCAATAATAAATATTTATTACTGCAGTAACAAATATTTATTACTGCAGTAACAAATATTTATTACTGCAATAATCAATATTAATAAATTAATAAATAATTGAATAAAAATTTATACTGCAGTAATCAATATTAATAAATAATTGAATAAAAATTTCTACTGCAGTAACAAATTATTTGTTACTGCAGAAAAAGACAATTATTTATTACTGCAGTAAGTTTAATTCTTACTTTCAGTAACAAATATTTATTACTGCAGTATTTTTTGGAGGCATCTTTATTGTTTCATAGAGGTTTTTATTACTTATATTTTACACTATAGTCAGAGTTAATATACCCCATACCATAGCCAGCGTCAGGCAGGACTGTATGAAATGACTGACAGTACTACTTTGAAATCTTTGAGGACACTTTGTCATTTTCTTGGACCACTTTTAGAAATTTGAGACACTTTTAGTTCTTTGAGAAATTCTCAAAGAACAGATGCACTTTGAGACCCCGACTGTATATGGTTATTGGTTTATGTTTGGTTTAACCCCTTAGATACTGAAGAGAAAATAAAGGCCCCACCTAAATCACTGAATTTTTCTTCTTTAATATAAATTCCCCATGGCAATATTTATGTAATAACAGAGCACCTAAACTAATTATGAGAATATACAGTATATGCTACTTTTATCGACCTAATAACCTTTTTTTAAAGAAATTCTATAAGATAAATGTTAAAGAACTGCCGAAACCCTTTCGAATGAGCCTAAAAATCATTAGATTTGGTTGAAAAATGGCGGAGGAGTAGTTGTGTTTTAAAAATGATAAATGTCATTCTGAGATAATTGATTTTAAAGGCTGAACCTTCCCGCGCAAAAACTGTCTGCTAATATGTGAGAATGTCTGTCAATACTTTTCTAGCAACAAGAAAGAACATAACCATGCTCAGATTTTTGTCATGGGGATTTTCATGGTCGTTGATTTGAATTTCTGAGGTCAGGTTTCACTTTGAATGAAATCTAGTTAGTCTGTATGTCTGTTTGGCGGTCTATCTGACTATCCGACAATATGTCCGTCAAATATAATAAAAGGGCACACCTTCTATATAAACGTTTTTCTATAGGTCATTTTGCTGGTCGCAGAATTTATTTCGAGTGTCAGTTTAACATTTGATGACTTTCAAATTGTCTGTTTGGCTGTCAGGCTGTCGGTTTTATTTTGACGGACAGACTGACTGGCATATAGACAGAAACGACGAGGCAAAATTTGAATAATGACATCAGAACTGAAGTCACCGACCTGACAACCCGTATAGGGAATTTTTTAGAGAGATTGTATGTTTTTTATTGACGGACAGACATACTGAGAGACAGACCGACAATCAAACGGACAGACAGCCATAACTCGAGAACTAAATAGATCTTGCTAAACGGTTTTCAAATTTGGAATCGTGATAATAAAATCTGCTGTAGATTAAATCTTAAAAAAAATTTGAAAAAAATTTTGAAGGGGGGGGGGGGGGGGGTGAGGGTGGGTGAGGGCGTGTGAGGGCGTGAATAAGAAGATTATAAGGTTTGCACTTTTCGGTCGAAATTCTATTGACATTTTACATATGAAGAATTTTTATATTTTTTAATTTCTTCGTATTAACCCACCTCCCACCCCTTAATATTGAGAAATTAAAAAATATAAACATTCTTCATATGTAAAATGTCAATAAAATTTCGACCTAAAAGTGCAAACCTTATATTCTTCACATGGGTGCCAAGGACTGCCATATTTGGTACACTACAGTATAATAATTACTGCCTGAAATATTATATTTACCTCCAGAGAAGGTGTGATTCCTTGTGATTTCCTTAACCTTGGCAGTTCAATTAATGCAGAGCATGTCTTTACTTTATTTCGCATTCGGTTGTTTTTTACTGGATCTTCCATTCCAAGATTTTCCGTAGGAGCAAGTCTGTCAATTCAATTTCAATTCAACATATTTATTTCCCAAATATTACATTACATACACAAATAATAGGACTACATGTGTATACAAATATTACATTACATACACTATATATATATATATATAGCTACAGCTATATAGGTCTACATATTTTATATACATTATTCTTATTTGTTTTTCTTCTTCTAGGATTGATTGCAGAGATGACCCCAAATATATATTACTAGGGGGGGGGGTCATCTCTGCAATCAATCCAAGAAGAAGAAAAACAAATAAGAATAATGTATATAAAATATGTAGACCTATATAGCTAACAATTAAATAGATGCTACAGTACACTAATTAGACATGGTGACATTTACTGTATTTTAATTTACAATACTGGTGTTGATGAAAAGTTATAATTGGAGGGGGGTGCATGTAGCTTTAAAGGATGTTATCTTGACGTTCCAAATGAGAGTTAAACTGGGTCTGTATCTCTATATACAGCCGCGGTGGTCTGCATACTAACTAATCGGGTTTATTGTAGAATTAATTCTAATTGATTTTTTTTTTTTTCAGTTCAGTAATATAATATATACTTAGTTTATTAGAGTTATGAACAATAACAATTTGATCATTAATATCTTAAATCATAAATTAAAAAGATGTGCACCAAAAATAACAAAATTAATTCCGCCACCACACAAATATCATCGGGCCTACCACCAAAGCACCGGAAGGATATGTTGGAGCTCAGAGGCAAGGGATCAGTACCGATCAGGAAGGTCAGACCCCCGCAGACCGGCACCGTCCCCAAATCCGAGCGCCCTCCATGGCCGCCTACCACCACGCAGGCACAGGGAGCTCGAGCGCAGAAGCGCGAACTGTAAGCGCCTCCGCACTCCCCCTAACACACAAGCGAGGCCTCGCTCGCGCATCCCCCGCTGCCGGGCCACGAGGGTCTCAGCGAGGTGGCGGATCAGAATATCGGCCTCCTTGCACCACACCCCGTCGGTGGTTCCGACTAGGGGGGTGAAGGAGATCCGACGATTTTCGCACACCCCGCTGTAGTGGACCATCTTGGAACGAACTCGCTGCTCGAGTACGGAGTCCAGGGACCGATTAACGTATGAGGGGGCGTCGGCGTTAACAATCGCAATGTCGAAAGACGCCACCCTCTGTTCGGCCCAGACTCCCCTCGCCAGGAGATCCGCCCTAACTCCACCCACCTCACGGCCCTGTCTGTCCAGGTAGCCGGACGCCAACGTAACCTCCCGCTGGACGCATGAGCCCCCGAACGCAGACGCTATGAGGTCCCCGAACACCTCCCTCACCTCGTTGTGCCGCTTTATGATCAGGCCCCCCGACTTGCAATTAAGGGCGTGGGATGTCGAGAACGACTCCCCACACCCCTCGCACTTTGCCGGGAGGCCCGGCGGCGTCCGTCCATACCTCAAGGCGAGGTTGTCCCGGAACACCTCTGGGTCGAGGTCAGTGTGGTCGACCACAGAGGGCTGCGCCGTCAACCATCCCCCAGTCTTGTGGGACATCGTACGTTCGACGGTGCGTCGTCGTTCCGAGGGAATGGCTTGGAGTGCGTTCATCTGTATCACCTTGTAGGCCGCATCCTGAGTGATCCGGCTCTCGGCGAGGGTGGAGGCGAGACAGGCTGCGTGGTCCGCAACATGGAGGGGGCGACCCGTAGTCATGGCGTCAACCACCCTGACCGTTCCAGCGAGAGACGCCTCACGGGGGGGCCACGGCGCACCGTCGGATCACGGATCCCAATGCCGCCATGTCGAACTGGGAGGAGGAGCAACTCCTCGTCGACAGACCCAGGCAAACCAAACAGAGCCGGGATAAACTGGCGCAACAGTGCCGAACGGATGGGCGCCACATCCTCCACCTCTGTGTCCACCACCCGCAACAGGTAATCCCACTCTGCCTGAACACAGCGGGTCAACCCAGTGTGGGCGGTCTGGGGGAACTCCTCGGCCACCTCGGCGAGACGACCAATACTCCAGACCCACCCGGAGACCTTCTCGGCGATAAACTCGCGCAAACCCAGTGAGTCGCCCACATAACCCCCCAGGAATCGGTGCCCGGGAACAATCTGGACCCCCGAGGCCCCAAACATCTGCCGTGCTCGCTCCGCAACCTCGGGTTTGACCACCAAGTAGGACTTGGTGGGCTCCGGGTTATAACCGATTCGGGGTCCGACACGAAGCAGCTCCTCCCACCAAGCCATCACCCCCTCGAGTGAACCTGCCGAGGAGGCATCATCGGCATACCAACACTGCTTCTGTGAGACAGTTGGGCTGCCAGGTTCAATCAACGGCGGGTCCACGGGTTGAGTCAATGGTGGATCAGCGGGTGGAGTCGACGGCAAGGTGCCGGGTGGAGGCAAAGGGGGGTCTGCGGTTGGTGTCGATGGTGAGTTGGATGGTAGAGTCAACGGCGAGTCGGCGGGTCGAGTCGACAACGGATTGGCTGGTAGAGTCAACTGCGAGTCAGCGGGTTGAGTCGATGGCGCGTCAGCTGGTTGAGTCGGCATTGGGTCGGACTCGGCGGGTTGAGTCGACGGAGGCACATTGGGTGGAGTCAACAGTGGGTCGGACTCAGCGGGTTGTGTTGACGGTGGGTCAGCGGGTGGAGTCGACAGTGGATCGGACTTGGCGGGTTGAGTCGATGGTGGGTCAGCGGGTGGAGTCGACAGTGAGTCGGACTCGGTGGGTTGAGTCGACGGTGAGTCTGCGGGTGGAGTCGACGGTGGGTCAGCGGGTAAAGTCGACGGCGGGTCAGTGGGATGTGTCGGACGAGGATGAACATCCCGCAATGACCGAATCAAGGGAAGGGTCCCACAGCCATACCCAAGCATGGCTGCCGGCTCGCCCTGGGTGTACCCCTCCCTGCTCCACAGCGGCTTACTGGATCCCTGGAGATAGAGGGCCGCGTGTCCGTTGTACGCATTGTACAAGAACCGGGAACACCGGTGCCAGTACATGCGCGCGTTCCACAAGGCTACCGGGCGGCTAATGCTGTTGAACGCATTTGCGGCGTCGACGAGGAGCATGCACTGGGTGGAGTCTTCATCGTACAATGTAGACATCGCGTGGACAGCACCTTCGATGCCCGCCGTAACTCCCGCACAGAGCTGGTCCGCCCCACACTCCATTATGAAGTCCGTCTTGGTGACCGACGTGAGGCAATTCGTGAGGAGACGGTACAGAACCTCGCCGATACCGATAGGACGGATGCCGGGTTCCTTATCCACCGCTACGAGGCGGCAGGCCCAGAGAGCGCGGATCTCGTGCCAAGGTACCACCGAGTTGGCGAGGCGACGAGCCAACCCGGCGACGGCCTCACGGAGGCGGGAGCTGTGCGCCTCATAGCGGGTGAGGAGGGCGCTCCACAATTCAGCATCGCCACTGATTGGACCGGCTCCACCCCGTAGCGCGCGGGTAACCTTGAGGACGGTTTGACCTGTGATGTCAACATCCTCGAAGGCAGGCAACACATCGCAGGACTCAAATGCATCCAGAGAGACATCCATCTGAGGGGGATGTTTTTCGGCGAGGACATCGCGAACAGTAACTCCCGGTAGTCGTCCCTCAGCCTGGGCATCGGGGTCCATGATCCCACCACTGTCCCTGTCCATAACGAGTCTGACAGCCGCCCTGTTCTGTCCCGCCAGAATCTTCCTATTATAAGCTCGGGTAGGGTTAACCTGGCGCAAACTGCTGGATTTGGCGAACTTTAAGCTGCAACGTTCAGCCTCCACCACCAGCTGTTGATACTCCTCCCGTTGCCACATACCGACCCTGCGCAATATAGTGCGCCGAATATCCGCTGACTTTTTAACGTCGGGATCCCGGTGGAAAACAGTGGCGATAAAGCTGAGGGGCCGTTCCGAGGGATAGACCCCCTCAGTCAGCAACTCCAACTCCTGGGCGATAATATCAGCCACCTTACGTCCTACATTGCCGCCCGGCACGGTGTACAGGCGACCAGGTAAGCAGGTAAGGCGAGAGAAGCGAGTCTCCCATTCCGAATTTGCAGAAGACCCTGGAGAGTTCAGCCAAGGGCCACCGAAAGCGGTTTCCAATCGCTCTTTAGTTGAAATACCAATAGGTGAAGGAGAAGACCCAACATCGCCCAATGATGAACTCCGAGAGATGTCAGGAAGAGACGGCAGGCTCAAGTCTAACCCCGGCATGCGAGGATGAGGGACCTGGGTGACCACGCTCGACGAGGAATCCGTGTCGGAGTCGGAGTCACCATCTGGGAAACCAGTCACCATTGTGCTGGCCAAAATTGTGGCTGTTGAGTTTGAATGCGGGTTCAGACAGCCGCCGGTGGACATCGCGGTGCAGCTGGTACAGGCCGTTCCCCTCCGAACACATCCACAGCGACTCGATTGGCCACACGCCCGGACCACACACTGGCAGCAACGCTGGGAGCCCTGCGACATTATCCAGAGTCGCCCAAATATATCGTCTCAAATTGTTACTAACACTAATCAGTACAGTTGGTACAGTAACAATTCACCAATAGGTTTTTATTTGGATTCTTTAAAAAATAAAGTCAATCTTATAGTCATCAATATTATCAATTATTGATAACTAGTAAAATATAGTTATTTTCTTCCACAGTTGGTCTATAGCAATCCGGTGATACTAAAACGAAGTAACGAAGAACCATTTATAAGTTTAGGGGGTGTGGGAAATATTGCAGCCGAAGTCTTCAGATTCAATTATTGTTATATCTAATATTCTAATTGATTTAGTTTGTATTTATTAATATTAATTTTATTTTTATTTTGTTTTCAATACTGCTGCAGGAGAGGTAACAGTTTAAGTTCTATTTATATATTATCATTATTTATGAATTTTCTTCTGTTTTGGGTTCATTTTCTTTCACTTTTGACACTAAATGCAAGACTTTATTTACAATGCAGGGCTACATACAGTACTTAAATACAACATTAAACAACAAAATAAATGAACTTTATATTTATCAACCCGCAATATTTTTCAAATTCAATCGAATACTAAGGAAATTGGTGTGATCATAAAGATACAATTTTTTTTACTACTGGTCTGACAGGATGTTTCCCTTTTTTTTACTACACAATGTTTACCACTACTTAACCACCTCCATCTCATATTTGGATTTTGGAATATAATCTCGAGATCTCATTGGAACTATCAACTTTATCTCCAGATTCCGAAACCGTTTTTAGCCCGTTTTCTATTTAGATGCAATACCGTAGCGACACCTAGCGGTTAATCGCTGCAAATAAACTGTATAAAACATGGTGACCGAACATGCCGTTAGGCGTTCTCGAATTAGCGCACGTCCAGCTAGGTGACGGCTTTGTAGCTAAATCTAAATCGGGGCTTAAATTCGACCGAGAATTGCGTGGCTAATTCGGTAGTGACACATCTAGGATCTTTTTAACGGCTTGATAAAGCGAAATAACTAGAAAAATTAGAAACCCGCCCAGGTCAGTACCGGTAGTAAGAAAACTATGTCGAACTTCCATCATTAGGAATGAAGTATTCCGGATATATGATTTATCGAGGAATTTTCCGATGGCCATAATGAAGGAATAACTTTTTTATATAGTATAATTCAGAATTGAAGCAGTATTATTATTATTTTTATGTATTATTTTATGGCTTTCTAGAACACTGAAATTTAATTATAAATTTGCCTCCTGCTGTAATACTCACGAATTAATTTAAACATCGCTGTACAGCTCTGTTTGTAAATAAATGTGAATTTCTCAATTGCGTTTGATAACTGGCAGAATGATTTATATTTCAGTTTTAGTTTCTTTCAGTTATTATAGTTATAAACGAAAAATTATTAAAATCGGAAACTTTTCAAGAAAATTGCAGGTTTTTCCGGACTGTCATCGTTTGTAATATTATGGAAGACCTTGATGGCCTAAGTAAAACAAAACTGGGACTAAGTGCATGGTACATGAGTCTACTGCGGTATGGGCCTACTGCGGTACATGGCCTATTTGCTTCATAGTATTAGAATCAGGTTATATTTTGTAGAATGTAAATATATGTTTGTACAATACTGCTACGTATGCGAAGAAGAAGGTAATTCAATCGAGAATTCCTGCTCCTCTTCTGGGATCGATTTGGAACGTTGTACTGCTGATACTAACTTTCAGGGATGTTGGGTCAGTGAATTACTTATAATATGAACCTAATTTACCTTACTTGTACCTTCCATTACACGAAGTAGGGACTTCGTGCAACACGTGTCATAAACTTATATTAAGTGTCAACACGAAAAATTATAAGCAAAGTATAAGCAGATATCCGTTAATCACTTATACCCCCAAGCGGCAGACTGGGTTACTGCGGACGGTTTAATATCCCAGAAATAATCGGCCTGATGTCTAGAATAAAGTTAGTTAGTTATTATTGACCTGCATGAGGTCCAATGGATTTAAATAGTACGTTCGGACAGCTTCTTGTGGGTTGGGTCATCTTGTCAGTTTAAATGGCCTTAGATGACCCTACCGATTGGGGTCCACCTTCGCAAACGAACTCGATCGCGAAAACTGCGGGTCTGTGCAAGTTTCTCCTAGCCTTGAGTTTACACAAAACATTTCGTTGGCTAGTCAGAAACATTGGCCAAGGCTCCCCGGTTAACCAGATTCAATGTACAATAATATCTCTATAAGTGTTGTTACGCACACATAAAGCAGCGCACAGTAGATTATTATAATGTACTACAATAGTAGGAGCGGCGTTGCCTATCTACGTATCAGACACATAACAGATTGCAGATATCAATGTGGCACGAAAAACTTTCAGTTTCACACCTGTACAAATTGTTAAATACATTTATATCGTGTTTCTCATCAGAAGTGACTTTACCAATAACCATAAATTTTGTTTTTTTTATGGTTTATAATCATTCCCGACTATGCACAAAAATCTAATAATATACCAAGTTTTTCTACACAACAGTCACGGCTGGTTGCTAAAATTATAGAGTCATCGATAAGAATTAGAGAGTGCAGCGAATCTAAAAAGCCATCTGGGGTACAAAGCCGTAGCATTCGTACATATAAACGGGTTTATACAAAAAGGTGAATAAAAAACAGCTACTGGGTGAAGCTTGTAGAACTCCTATGTTGGTGCTTATATAAATGGAACCTAGAATACTCTTAGCGCCAGAATATAAACATACAATGCGGTAAGCATCCTGCCACCGCATCACTGGAGCTTTCGCCGATGTAAATTCCAAGTTAAATATTATATAGCCGCCTCCGCTTTACAGGGCATTTCGTTCGCCATGAAGATCAACCAGTGCATAATCTTGTGCTTTGGCATCCCCATGGAGAAAATAAGCATGGTTGACTAGACAGCCAATGACTTTCTTGAAACGCCTCTTAAAGGACACTTTCCTTGAAGATGCGGATGATCTTGCAAATATGATGTGTGATAGGGAGTTGTGGCGGCGCAATTTTATCGACAAGCCGGCACATTTTAAATTGTGCTAATAATTTGAGTGGACCTGTTCATTAGGTTTAGTAATAATTAAATATACGTACATACATAGATACATACATACAAACACCATTATGCATTCCATATATGTAATAACTGCATGTTTATAGTGAATAAATATTGAATAACTAATAATTCCCAGGTCGGTAAACGTGGAACTCTGAACGCCACTAGCGGAGAGGTGACTGTCGTCTACTACAGACAGTGCGGCGGTATCTGTACTGACCATTACGTTGAGCACGAGGGAACTGTTGACGTCACTCGTTGCTATGAGACCTTCGACAAGAACGGAAACGCTATTGGATACGAGTGTTTGGCGTGTTGCCGGGGCGACCAATGTAATTCATTCGCATTCTCAGGAACAACCCGGACTGTTACGGAAACTAATGGAATTATTCTTTATTTTTTTGTGATGTTGATTTTCAATATTTCGCGGTAAACTATTGTATACTGATATGTGATTTACTATGGCAATAATGTAGCTTTCGTCGGACTGTTATATCTTTATGGATCTAAAAAGATTATTTAATGTGATATAAATAGTCAACAGAAACAACGGATTAAATAATAATTAATATAATAAAATATTGTAAATCCCACCATCTTTTTTGTTTATTTGACCCGAAACTAGGTTGTCCGTCTCACATCTCCTTCATTGATATCGATAAGTCCAATTCTTATAAAACACCTGTCAGTCAGTGGTCATCGAGAGTCAGCAGGGAAAACCTAAAAATTACATGATTCCAATCTACATAAGCAGATTGAGTAAATCCCGTATGGGCTATTTGAAAGAAATTGTAGAAATTAAATTTACTGTTTGGTCCTGCTTACTTAATTCTTACTTAATTGTATATTTCAGAATAATTTTTAGAGAATAATAATTTTTAATTTTTTTTCATTTGTTCAATTGGATAATATAATCGAATTCTAGAATATTCCGACTCTTCTACACGTTTTGTACCCCAGATTTAAAATAAATTATAATACTGTAATATTAAAACTCCACCTCTTATCGATCCATCATGTATGGGAGAGAGCATTAGTAATTACGATGAGATAGTGCGGTGCCAGGCCTTTCAGATTCTTAAATATAATTAAATAAAATATTTATTTATTTACAGGCTATAATTGCAGTATTTTATAAGTGTTTTTTTCTACATTTATTTCAATAAATTCTCTGAATGAAGTCTCTATGTCGTTACGTGCTGCTTTCTGTGCTATTAATGTAAAATACGGCATGTACCGATACATTAGGTCCGGGACCCTATTGCTTTACCCAAATTCAGCTTCAATTTTTCACTATTTCAGTTATTGTTATTGTGTTAGGCCCTGGATGGAGGAATAAAGGACAGCCACTGTCCCTCTTGCAGTGGGGGCCATAACTGTTTTATTTCACATTTATTATTTACATTTTACATTACTGTGGCAACAAATTCTTGCAGGGCCTTTAAATTTGTATTAAAGATGCTGTGCGAGTTAGTAAAAGCAAAAGTTATGGAAGATTAAATCCAACTTATCACTTAAATTGTTCTTGAAAACTTTAGATCGATTTACTCAGCTTCATTTTTTTAGCACCAAAAATGCTGAGGATCCCCAGGTGATGGTTGAAATATTCTCATTTTTTCCACATACTGTACGTTCTTTGGGATGTGTTGCAGATACACTACAAAGAAAGTTTCAAATTTTTGAATTAAACTTGTTTTATAACAAAATATGTTCCAAATTTGGGTGAGTTTTGACAAATTTTGAAAATTATAAGCCCCTAATTTGAAAAATCGCCACTAAAATGAAACGAAACCAGTTATCACAATTTTGTCTGTACGGATGTTTTGTATTAGACCGACTCTTCTACACGTTTTGTACCCCAGATTTAACCCTATTCCACCTGGGGTTGGGCAGAATCTGCCCAACACTTTTTATTTTTAGAAATTCATGATGATGATTTTTATGTATTATTATGAAATTCATTGACTTTTCCTAGAATTTAATTGGCTTTCTGATGGTAACAAAATATTTTTTTCATCATTTATACTTTTTGTGCTATTGTGTGTTTTTCATATCATAGTCACATTTTTTTATTATAATATCTTTATTAGCCTAACTGGTATAAAAGATAATCCCTGGTTGGATAGTTCCCCTGGTCAACAAGCTAGAATACAACCAATTACGGTCCAGGACATTCACTTGGATGGGTTGTAAAGTTAAATTCAAACACGAGATTGTCTACTGCTTGGATTAGTACACATCAATCACATTATTTTTTAATAACAAAATACTAAACTGACAGATAAGCAAGCAATAAGTCTACTATAGGATAAAACAACAACCACCATTGAAACCAGTATATTCCTAATGTAATACAGCAGACATAAACAGAGGTGAATAAATCTATTCAATAACAGCAAACAGCACCCCTGCAAGCAAAATTTTCACTTGGGATGTCTGGCAGAGTTAGGCAGACAGTGGTGTAGGGAGGAGTATGTATAGTATTATCTCATCTTTTTACTATAATTGGTTATCTTCATGATAATTAATTTATATGGATATATTATTTAAAATTATGAATATATAAAACTCAGAACAGGTGCATTATATATTTTTCTATAAACCTGCGAAAATTTGGAAAGTTTTGATAAAATTATCATTACTTTTTAGAGTATAATAAACTGTTGGGCATATTATGCCCAACCCCAGGTGGAATCTCGGAAAAAAGAGCCCAGGTGGAATAGGGTTAAAGATAGATAGATATATTTATTTATACATTATGTAAAAACAATAACAAATACATACAACAATTGTATATTTCAGAATAATTTTTAGAGAATAATAATTTTTAATTCATTTCATTTGTTCAATTGGATAATATCATCGAATTCTAGAATATTCCGACTCTTCTACGTTTTGTACCCCAGATTTAAAATAAATTATAATACTGTAATATTAAGGAAGAATTATTAGTGATTTAATTTATTTTGAATAAATTATGCTAATTAGGTCCAAATTTGAAAAAAATTAAAAATTTGACCCACAACGAGCAACAATGGGGAACAATAATAATACACATCCTGACTATTTGATAATGGATAAACAGTAACTACAATAAGTAGCAGTAACTACAGTAACAGTAACTATAATACAGTAACTACAGTAATAGTAACTATAATTCAGTAACTACAGTAACAGTAACTATAATACAGTTACTTAACAGTACACTACTATGTAGATTAAAGATTCATTATACATTATAATGTAATACAGTAGTAATTTATACTATACATCATATCCTGCAATTGTTGTCGTTATTGAGGGGCCACCCCCCCCCCCCCCCCCCCCACCAAAAAAAAACAAAAAAAATTACGCAATGCTACTTTTTTGTCGAAACGCATCTTTTTGTCGAAACGCGAATTTTTTGCCGAAACGCAACTTTTTGCCGAAACGCAAATTTTATTTATGAATCGCGACTTTTTACCAAATTGCGACTTTTTATTGCGTCTTTTTTTTGCCGAAACGCAAATATTTTGCCTAAACGCAAATTGTATTGCTGAATCGTGACTTTTTCCAAATTGCAACTTTTTGATAAAATGCATCTTTTTTGCCGAAACGTAACTTTATTGCCGAATCACGACTCTTGCCGAACGCAACAGTTGCCATAACGCGGTGTATTTGTCTGTGAACGATAATCATGAGAATGTAATTTAATGTGATAATTAACATACAATGGTATCTATAGGCCTACTAAGGTAGTTACTAATAATTGTTTTTATAAAGGTCTTGATACTTGCCGCCTTTGATTGCCTTTATGATACTTTATTGATTGCATCAGCTCTTTTCCTTTCGCCAGTAAATCCAACGGACGTCTGCGACAAAGAAGGGAAGTTGTAGCACATCAAGTGCGGGTTAGATATTTCCTTAAGCCCGGTTTATACACTCAAAAAAATGTATTGTTTGCCAAACTGCTAAAAACATTATCAGTACGACATAATAATCTTGTCAAAAAAAGATAAGAATAGAGGAGAATATAAAGAATATAGGTTGACAGTTGGACGGTTGGAAGGACCACTTTGAGAAGCTAGAAGCTTCTAAACAATGAAAGGGTATTGCCGGATTACGGTACATGCTAACAGATATCCCCATTGGTGACATCTCCTTTGCTGAAATCAAGACCGCAGCTAGAAGCATCAAGACCAAGCGTGCCAGTAGTTGGATAGATGGCGTGACCCCTGAGGTCTTTAAAATTCCTGAGTGTTTGGAGCTCATTGACCCCATTATTGTGGACATGTATAGGACAAAGAGAGTCCTTCAAGAACTGAAAACAAATAAGTTGGTCCCAACCCCAAAGAAGGGCAACCTAACAACCCGTGGATCTTTTAGTGGAATCTAAAATGTCACTAATCTCGATTGCTTCAAAGCTATACAACATAATTCTATTAAATCGCATCAGGGATCCTGTTGAGAGACTGTTACTTGGGAACCAAAATGGGTTCCGTAAAGGTCGTGGGATGATGGAGTCTATTCTGGCACTCTGATGGATAATCGAAGAGTTATCGATAAAGAAAGACAGACAACTGGCTATTATCTTTGTTGACTTCTTTAAGGACTTCAGTCTCCCGACCACGTATGTTCAGCATACTTGCAGCATATGGGATTTCTGAGGAAATTATAGCAGCTATCAGATCACTGTGCGATGGTTCCACCACATTTGTGTCTACTGCTGATGGTGACACAGATCCATTCGAAGTCTTATGGGGAGTCCTTCAGGTTGACACACTTGCGCCATTCTTATTCGTAATTGTTGTTGATTGTGTTCTACGCTTGTCCTTAGATCATCTTAATAAAGATGGGGTGACGGTAACACCCCCTACTGGCACAAGAAGTAGAGGAAATCCAGCAAAGTACCTTACTGATCTAGACTTTGCTGATGACTTAGGGGTACTGTTAGAATCACTAGAGGGAGCACAAAGGCTCCTCTACTCATTGGAGCAGGTTGCTTCTAGTGTTTTTTGTAAATTCCAAGAGAATAAATCCATTACAGGCAACCTAGACAGCCCTCAAGAAATGTCTGATCGTAATGGCATAAGCTCCAAGGATGGCTTGCTTGAGCACGTGGATGACTTCTGCTACATGGGATCATGGAGCAGAAAGTCAGGTGAAGACCTTCGGATACCTAAGGGGGAAGGCATGGGCAGCGTTAAATAGTTTTTCCAGAATTTGGATGTCCCATAGAATAAAACGAAACCTTAAGGTTCGATTATTTATGGCAGTAGTAGTACCAATACTCTTATGGGAGTCCATGCTGGGCTCTAACTGCAGAGGATACCACATCTCTGGATGGCACACTCACAAGAATGCTACGCCGGGTTCATTGTGTCAAGTACAATGAACACATCTCCAATCTGACTCTATAAAACATTAGATAATGTTCAATTACTATCCCCTAGCATGAAACATGAACGGAACCGCCTCCACTTTGCAGGACATTGCTTTCGCCGTGAGGACCAGCCAGTGCATAATCTTGGGCTTTGGCGGCGTCATGGAGCGAATAAGCATGGTGGACAGCCCATGACTTTCTAGAGTGGCATCTTAAAGGACACTGGCTGTTCGCGGTATTTCAACTTTTCATAACGCGAGTTGAATATTTTTCGGATTTATTTATAATGAATATTCCAATATCAGTACTGGGCACGGGAACATGGAATTTGGGTATATTCAATGGACTGGGGGCGATTCACAGGCGAATATTGGGGCGACTTAAGGGGTACGGGACTCATATCAGATATTTAAGGGCCAAAGGTGGGAGGCAAAATCAAGCAGTACTCAGGTTTACCTGAATACTATTAGGCCTAGCCAACTTCCTGCTGCCTGTAGAGGTGGATTTGGTACCTCGCTAGGCCTAGGGACAAGGACTGCCCTTAGCGGTCCCTGGCCAACAGCAGTTATCACGAGCCTGGATAAGGACTCGGAAAGTCTGCTGATTGTGTCAGGGATTTGCGACGGGAACCGACAGACAGATCGTTAGCGGTCCCTGGTCACCGGCAGTTATTACGAGCCTGAATAAGGACTCGGAAAGCTTGCCGACTACGCCAGGGACTTGCGACGGGTCGACCAACTAAACAGAGGAAGGGTTCGACGAGGACTGCCTTCCTGGAGTGGGTTCCACCACCGGCGTTAGTACGAGCCTGAATAAGGACTCGGAAAACTACCAACAGTTGGGACTCAGGACGGGCTGACAGACCCCTTGCCAAGCCGTACCGCTTTCCTGATGACCGATCCGTTTGGGGTTCAGGAAGGGTGGGATGGACAGGACACGCAACGGGGTCGAAAGACAAAGGACTGGACTCCACTGGCCTACTGACTGTTCGGAGCAGCTTCTCGGCTACCGAAGCGACTACGAGCCTGAAAAGGATTTGGAAAGCTTAGGCGGTTGGGTCCCTGTGATGTACCGACAGACCCCTAGCCAAGCCGTACCACTTTCCTGATGACCGATCCCTTCAGGGTTCGGGAAAGGTGGGACGGACACGCAAACGGGTCCACCGACTCGACAGACCCCTAGCCAAGCTGTACCGCTTTCCTGATGACCGATCCCTTCGGGGTTCGGGAAGGGTGGGACGGACACACAACCGGGTCTACCGACTTGACCGACCCTTAGCCAAGCCGTACCGCTTTCCTGGATGACTGATCCCTTCGGGGTTCGGGAAGGGTGGGACGGACACGCAACAGGGTCGACTAACACCGACACTATGGTACCGAGACTAGGACCGAGGGATAATGGGGAACATTAGTTAGGTTAAAATCTAAAGCGAACAATGGGTAATTAAATAATGTACTGTAGGAATTTCTATGTTCGTATATTATTGTGAATATTTGGTGTATATTGATGTGGGGAAGCCCAACTTATTCTCAATCAGGGTTCAACTGTAGAAAAGGCTGCATTATTTGGTATTCAATGTTGAACAAGATTCAACTGTAGGAAAGTTACATTAAAAGATTATATCCAACCAATGCAACGTTTTCTCAATCGCAATCTTGCATTTAAGAAAGGACTCCTTCTCCACTCCCAATATCCGGTGACTGGCCGGAATCCCGTGGTCTGAAAATTCCGCCTCCAGTATCGGCGTTTTTCCCCCATGGTTTTGGGGAATAACGGCAACACTGGCCTTGAAGATGCGGATGAACTACAGTAGCAAATGTCATGGGTGATAGGGTAGTTGTGGTGGTGCAATTTTGTCGACAGCCGCAGCTGCAATGCAGCATTCCGATCGTAGTAGTAGTAGTAGTAGTAGAACGCGACAATTGCCGAAACGCGATGTAACCGCTTGTAATCGATTTTTCACGCCTTCGTATGAAGCACTATAAAATCTACACTCCCTCGTAATTCTAATTTAGATACAGTATATAATATTTCCCATATTATCCATCCGTATTCCTTAATTCAAGCCTCACCCATTTGCCATCCAATATACAACGGCCTTGTCCTTCACAGTCACCCCTAATCACTAATAAACCCACCGCAGTAGCAACATTGTAACATCACCCTGGCCTTTCTCCCAATAACATTTACCCAATGGGAGAGCCTCACCTTATTAGCCGTCCTCTTTCCTATTATTTGGCCTTGCTTCATTCAACCAGGGAATTATTATTATAGCCAATAAAAACTCTATACCATAACGTTGCCGTGTATACGATTATTGGTCAGTTTGCCAGTCAATATTAATCATAATTTAACGTGTATTTAACAGATCCTTGCTAAGTAAAGACCACTATCCTTAGCAAGTGATAATTAGGGGTCAACTACATATTGACCCCAAACACCGGGTTCATAAGAGGCCACATTTCACAAAATCAACAGTCAGAAACACTCGGCCTTGTAGATGGCAGCCCCCTGGCCCGCTATCTTGGCTCAGTTTCTCAGCAGTTGGGCTGGACTGTTCCTATACTCTCCTTTACTTCGCCTAGTATCGGTGGGGCTTAGGTGGGTAGTTCCCGCTGAGAACCGAGCTTGTGGCCAACCAGCCCTCTAGAACTTGCGTACTCTGCCCGCAGACTCATTGGAGCGACCTTCGGTCAAACCTCTAAGTTGGAGGATAAAGTAGCAGCTAACTTTCGGCGTCCAATCAGGTCGCACCCCCGTTTGGACACAGAAGGTAACCTGGTGTTTGCACTATTACCAAGTTTATTACAACTGTTTTAGAAACCTCTTTTCATTTTAGACCTGTTAGACTGTTAGACATTTTAGACTTTTAGTATTTTAGTCCAGAAACGACTAAAATACTACATTTTGTGTATTATCCTTTTGGTTAATTATTTGGATTGTATAATTTTTCGATGTTATACTTTGGTTCCTAAGGGACCCAAACCACCCCTCATCCGGTTTCTGTTTTTCCCTCTTCCCGGAGGATTTTCTATGGTGTTACGTACCGTAGGCCTACACTATTTTTTATACCAATGAAGACATTAATAAATGGAAAATAGAAATCACTGTGATTTAGTACTATCATGAAAGGGTTGAGGAAGTCCGATTATAACAAGTCGTTGACGGACCGTGTTCTATGCGAGTCAGTCTTTCAGCCGAGGAGAAACCAAAACAGTAAACGAGTGTGTTAAGACTAGGAAATTTTGAGATACTTAAAAAGCCGTTTAGGATCTTATTGTGCTGAAAGGCACGAGAAATCCTTTACACCACCGCTGCGACGCCCTTGTCTGTAACGTAACTGGTAGCTAGGCGCCAGCAGTCAGTTTGTAACTTTGTAACTGGTAGCCAGGCGCCAACAGTCTGTCTGTAACTGGTAGCTAGGCGCCAGCAGTTAATCTGATCACTGTTAATCATAAGAATGTAATTTAAAGTGATAAATTACATACAATGGTATCTACACTAAGGTAGTTACTAATAATTGTTCTATAAAGGTTTTAATAATTGCCGCCTTTGATTGCCTTTATGAGACTTTATTCATTGCATAAGTAATTGCCTTTGTCAAAAGTGTATAAATAGGAGGATTTTTAGGGCATTAAAACCATTCTTTAACAGAAAATTATCTTAACTTTAGTTACAAGTTATTTACAAATACTGTAAAAATGTTACCGGTAAGTCTTAAACTATTTTCTCTGCTGTCAGTTCTTTTCCTTTCGCCAGTAAATCCAACAGGCGTCTGCGGCGATAAAGAAGGGAAGCTGTACCTCATCAACTTTGGGTTGGATGTTCCCTTATGTGACGATGGAAACAATGGAACTAAATCCGGTTTGATTCTAGAACAGGTTAGTTTATTATTTAATTCATAAAGTATTCATTTCGCTTTTTTATCGTAATTTTTCATTTAATAATTTGCTGTGATAATATAACCCTCCTATATAAATAGTGTTTGATTTATTCTTCAAAGCAGAGAAACGTTTTCTCACAGAATAATTCCATTACATAAATAAAAGGTTAGCATCCTAAAGAGAGTGACAGCGCAGATATGACTGTAGCCAATAGCCAGTTCCTCACCAACCGTCTGTTATTTATTCAATTCAGTATTTATTTTTGTTTTTGTCGAGTATTGCAGACTAGTTTGCTATTCTGTGTTGGAATATCCATATTGGGTGTCCAGTTGTCCTTTTTGGTTCTCCAGTTGTCCGTATAGGTTATCCGCGTCTCCGACCATTTGATGTCCCCTTGTCCACAACAGGTCTCCCCATGTCGCGTTGGATATCCGTCTGTCCAACCACGTCTGTTTCCCTGTCCACGTTTTATTCCCATGTCCATGTTTGCTGTCCCGTTGTCCCCACACTATAATCAGCCAGTTTGTCCCCAGCTCATATCAGTTGTCCCCAGGTCATATATGTTGTCCCCAGCTCTTAGCAAGTTGTCCCCCAACTCATATAAGATTTCTTGTAATATTGTAATGTGGTGGACATTTTAACATTTTCTGCCACTCCCTCTTTTTGGAGTAGCATGTAAAATAATATTAGCGATCATACAGTAACACTTAATAACTTAACCACTTAAAAACAATACCATAATATTCCATATTATACCATATTATTCTTTCATGAATAGCTATTTATAATTTATTTATTATTACAGGCAAATGATGGACAATGTGGAGCCATTAATGTAAGTGTATTAGTTATATTAAATTATTATTATTATTTTATATCCACAGTATTGAATCGCACATTTTCAACATTAAACTCAGATTCACCAGTAATGATTGGACTGGGAGGAAAAAGTTGTGAACAATGTAAACAATGTACAATCAATAATATTTTTCTTCCCAATAAATATGATCTGAACAAAGGCTTATTTTCTTATCGTTACAAAGATTTTTATATAAAGCAGACATCACTAATTATACTACCCCACATAAAGGCGGCACAGTGCCGTTTTCAAAATTTGTAACTCTTTCTCATTTGAACCTCATGAGCGCCACACTGCCGCCTTAATCATTTGTAACATAATTATTTGCTAAATTTAATTTCATGCGATTTCATAGATATTGTAAGTGGTGAAAAGTTGAGTTGAATTCGTTATTAAAAAACATCTATAATTCCATAGGCCCGCCCTCTAAAAGGAATCGGAATGGATCTTTCCACAAATCTTACCGGATCTCACACCCCCTCACTCAACGGTATTCACTAATATTTCTAATAAAAATATTTCCTAACAGGTTACAGAATTGGAAGAACAGAATACAGAGTTGAAAGAAAATATTACACAGTTGAGTGACCAAGTAATCGATATAAATACAACCTTAACTAACCAAGTCGATGAGCTAAAGAACGATGTTAGTTTCTTTAGCCAATTCTTGTTTGGGCAGGAGATAAAGATTCAACAAACAGTTGATGGTCCGGAGATAAAGATTCAACAAAGAGTTGATGGATCTGTTGACTTCTATCGAAACTGGGATGAATATGTTGAAGGATTTGGCGATCCGGAGACGAATATTTGGTTGGGGTTGGAGACGATCCACAAGCTGAGTGAAAGCGGGGTGAAGTTGAGGGTCGATTTGTGGTTCACTGGAAGGGGGTTGGATGTTAAAACCGAGGAGCGTTTGAATTACACCAACGAACACCGATACGCGGAATACAACAACTTCTCTATCGGATCAGCTGCAACTAATTACACCCTACATGTATCCGGTTACCATGGTACTGCTGGTGACTCATTGGAGTATCACAACGGTCTCCCATTCTCTACCAAGGACCGCGATAATGACGAGTCAGACGACTACAACTGCGCCGTAGAACTTACTGGGTCGTGGTGGTACAAGACCTGCCTGGCGGTCAGTGACTTAAACGTAGAATATGGTGGGGAGTGGCCGAAAGGACCTTATTGGTACCATTTTACTACAGGGAATCCGGCTTCTCGAGTTGAAATGAAGATTTTGATTTAGGGAAACTGTAAGATTTATATAAAATTACTAAATAATTCCAACAGAGTAGCGTTGGAAACTAACTTTTACATTTAAATATAAAATATATAAATAATATTAATATAATTATAAAAAATTATAATAATAAATATTAAATAATATAATATAAATATAATATATATTTTATTTATATAAATATAAATAAAATATAATAATATATTTGGGTGAAAAGTTAATAATAATTATTAATAATACTTTAGTTCCGGAATAAATATCGTTTTTTACTATAAAATTATTTACTTTAACGTTTTTATTATTTATTTTACAGTTTGAATTCCCAATGAGTTGTAGAAGAGATACTGTACCTTGGTCTACAGTTCTATATGATTCATTAAACACAACTGCTATATGTTACCAGTTTATATGTGTGATGGTTATGGGTTATATTAGGTTATTGGTTAATGTTTGGTTAACCCCTTCCATATATGGTTATTGGTTTATGTTTAGTTTAACCCCTTCCATATATGGTTATTGGTTAATGTTTGGTTTAACCCCTTAGATACTGAAGAGAAAATAAAGGCCCCACCTAGATCACTGAATGTTTTCTTCTTTAATATAAATTCCCCGTGGCAATATTTATGTAATAACAGAGCACCTAAACTAATTATCAGAATATATATGCTACTTTTATCGACCTAATAAACTTTTTAAAATAAATTCTATAAGATTAATGTTAAAGAACTGCCGAAACCCTTTCGAATGAGCCTAAAAATCATTAGATTTGGTTGAAAAATGGCGGAGGAGTAGTTGTGTTTTAAAAATGATAAATGTCATTCTGAGATAATTGGTTTTAAAGTTTGAACCTTCCCGCGCAAAAACTGTTTGCTAATATGTGAGAATGTCTGTCAATACTTTTCTAGCAACAAGAAAGAACATAACCATGTTCAGATTTTTGCCGTGGGGATTTTCATGGTCGTTGATTTCATTTCTGAGGTCAGTTTTCACTTTGAATGAAATCTAGTTAGTCTGTATGTCTGTTTGGCGGTCTATCTGACTATCCGACAATATGTCCGTCAAATTTAATAAAATGGCACCCCTTCTATCTAAACGTTTTTCTATAGGTCGTTTTGCTGGTCGCAGAATTCATTTCGAGTGTCAGTTTAACATTTGATGACTTTCAAATTGTCTGTTTGGCTGTCAGACTGTCGGTTATATTTTGACGGACAGACTGACAGGCATATAGACAGAAACGACGAGGCAAAATTTGAATAATGACAATAATGACATCAGAACTGAAGTCACCGACCTGACAACCCGTATAGGGAATTTTTTAGAGAGATAGTATGGTTTTTATTGACGGACAGACATACTGTACAGAGAGACAGACCGACAATGAAACGGACAGACAGCCATAACTCGAGAACTAAATAGATCTTGCTAAACGGTTTTCAAATTTGGAATCGTGATAATAAAATCTGCTGTAGATTAAATCGTAAAAAAAATTTGAAAAAAGTTTTGAAGGGGGGGGGGGGGGGGGTTAGGGTGGGTGAGGGTGGGTGAGGGCGGGTGAGGGCGGGTGAGGGCGTGAATAAGAAGATTATAAGGTTTGCACTTTTCGGTCGAAATTCTATTGACATTTTACATATGAAGAATTTTTATATTTTTTAATTTCTTCGTATTAACCCGCCTCCCACCCCTTAATACGGAGAAATTAAAAAATATAAACATTCTTCATATGTAAAATGTCAATAAAATTTCGACCTAAAAGTGCAAACCTTATATTCTTCACATGGGCGCCAAGGACTGCCATATTTGGTACACTACAGTATAATAATTACTGCCTAAAATATTATATTTACCTCCAGAGAAGGTGTGATTCCTTCTCCTTGTGATTGATTTCCTTAACCTTAGCAGTTTAATTAATGCAGAGCATGTCTTTATTTCGGATTCGGTTGTTTTATACTGGATCTTCCATTCCAAGATTTTCCGTGAGCAAGTCTGTCAATTCAATTCAATTTCAATTCAACATATTTATTTCCCAAATATTACATTACATACACTATATATATATATATATAGCGTATGTAAACTTATTTGTTTTTCTTCTTCTGGGATTGATTGCAGAGATGACCCCAAATATATATTACTAGGGGGGGTCATCTCTGCAATCAATCCTAGAAGAAGAAAAACAAATAAGAATAATGTATATAAAATATGTAGACCTATATAGCTAACAATTAAATAGATGCTACAGTACATACTAATTAGACATGGTGACATTTACTGTATTTTAATTTCCAATACTGGTGTCTGACGAAAAGTTATAATTGGTTGGGGGTGCATGTAGCTTTAAAGGCTGTTATCTTGACGTTCCAAATGAGAGTTCAACTGGGTCTGTATCTCTATATACAGCTGCGGTGGTCTGCATACTAACTAATCGGGTTTATTGTAGAATTAATTATAATTGATTTAGTTTGTATTTATTAATATTAATATTATTTTTATTTTTTTTTCAATACTGCTGCAGGAGAGGTAACAGTTTAAGTTCTATTTATATATTATCATTATTTATGAATTTTTCTTCTGTTTTGGGTTCATTTTCTTTCACTTTTGACACTAAATGCAAGACTTTATTTACAATGCAGGGCTACATACAGTACTTAAATACAACATTAAACAACAAAATAAATGAACTTTATATTTATCAACCCGAAATATTTTTCAAATTCAATCGAATACTAAGGAAATTGGTGTGATCATAAATATACACTTTTTTTTACTACTGGTCTGACAGGATGTTTCCCTTTTTCTTTACTACACAATGTTTACCACTACTTAACCACCTCCATCTCATATTTTGGATTTTGGAATATAATCTCGAGATCTCATTGGAACTATCAACTTTATCTCCAGATTCCGAAACCGTTTTTAGCCCGTTTTCTATTTAGGTGCAATACCGTAGCGACACCTAGCGGTTAATCGCTGCAAATAAGCTGTATAAAACATGGTGACCGAACATGCCGTTAGGCGTTCTCGAATTAGCGCACGTCCAGCTAGGTGACGGCTTTGTAGCTAAATCTAAATCGGGGCTTAAATTCGACCGAGAATTGCGTGGCTAATTCGGTAGTGACACATCTAGGATCTTTTTAACGGCTTGATAAAGCGAAATAACTAGAAAAATTAGAAACCCGCCCAGGTCAGTACCGGTAGTAAGAAAACTATGTCGAACTTCCATCATTGGGAATGGAAGTTTTCCGGATATATGATTTATCGAGGAATTTTCCGATGGCCATTATGAAGGAATAACTTTTTAATATAGTATAATACAGAATTGAAGCAGTATTATTATTATTTTTATGTATTATTTTATGACTTTCTAGAACACTGAAATTTAAGTATAAATTTAGATCCTGTTGTAATACTCACGAATTAATTTAAATATCGCTGTACAGCTCTGTTTGTAAATAAATGTGAATTTCTCAATTGCGTTTGATAACTGGCAGATTGATTTATATTTCAGTTTTAGTTTCTTTCAGTTATTATAGTTATAAACGAAAAATTATTAAAATCGTAAACTTTTCAAGAAAATTTCAGGTGTTTCCTGACTGTCATTGTTTGTAATATTATGGAAGACCTTGATGGCCTAAGTAAAACAAAACTGGGACTAAGTGCATGGTACATGAGAGTCTACTGCGGTATGGGCCTACTGCGGTACATGGCCTATTTGCTTCATAGTATTAGAATCAGGTTATATTTTGTAGAATGTAATTAGATGTTCTAGTTTAAATTGTTCTTTTAATAACACTAATAAATAATTTTTATTAATTTACTTTCAGTTTGTACAATACTGCTACGTATGCGAAGAAGAAGGTAATTCAATCGAGAATTCCTGCTCCTCTTCTGGGATCGAGTTGGAACGTTGTACTGCTGATACTAACTTTCAGGGATGTTGGGTCAGTGAATTACTTATAATATGAACCTAATTTACCTTACATACCTTCCATTACACGAAGTAGGAACTTCGCGCAACACGTGTCATAAACTTATATTAAGTGTCAACTCGAAATAAGCAAAGTATAAGCAGATATCCGCTAATCACTTATACACCCCAAGCGGCAGACTGGGTTACTGCGGACGGTTTAATATCCCAGAAATACTCGGCCGTCGGCCTGGTGTCTAGAATATAGTTAGTTAGTTAGTTATTATTGACCTGCATGAGGTCCAATTGATTTAAATATACGCTTTTACTGACACTGACAGACCAAACACTCTCATAATATAAATAAGGACCGGTTAAATGTTGCGAATCCTAAAAAGGTACCAGCCGCGGCACTCTTGAAAACATAAGAGAATAACACCAATCAAGATCAAAATAATGTGTATATACTAATAGAGAACTCAAACGTTACGTACAAATAAATTAGTAATTAGAGTTAGAAAAATATATCGCTTACTTAATAATAAAGGTTCTAAATCAAAATACAATAAATTACAATAAAATATCTAAATTTCTAACACTTAACAGTTCATATGTATATGTTTGGAATGTATTGGAACACTAGATAGTTCTGTGGATGGGGACGTGTATTCTAATGATAATCTATTTCTAAATTGGATCAATAAAAGGGCAAACGCAAATATCATTTGATTCAGATTGAGGCGAGCCACGCATGCAAATACGTCGTTCATAAAGGACTCGATTCCATCTCCCTATTTCTACACTTTGATTGGTCGACCGAAGACGGAACCTAGTCCGCGCTTTGCGATGTGATTCGTAGATATCCAGCTGCGGCCGTGTATAAATGGTTGACGTCACGAGTGAAGGATTAAATGATTTGTAAACCATATTTCTAGTTGATCCGCTTATAAACACTCGGTTGTGTAGTTCGGACAGCTTCGTGTGGGTTGGGTCATCTTGTCAGTTTAAATGGCCTGAGATGACCCTACCCATTGGGGTCCAGCTTCGCAAACGAACTCAATCACGAAAACTGCGGGTCTGTGCAAGTTTCTCCTAGCCTTGAGTTTACCCAAAAGATTTCGTTGGCTAGTCAGAAACATTGGCCAAGGCTCCCGTTAACCAGATTCAATGTACAATAATATCTCTATAAGTGTTGTTACGCACACATAAAGCAGCGCACAGTAGATTATTGTAATGTACTACAATAGCGGGAGCGGCGTTGCCTATCTACGTATCAGATCCATAACAGATTGCCGATATCAATGTGGCACAAAAAACTTTCAGTTTCACACCTGTACAAATTGTTAAATACATTTATATCGTGTTTCTCATCAGAAGTGATTTTACCAATAACCATAATTTTGTTTTTTTATGGTTTATAATCATTCCCGACTATGCACAAAAATCTAATAATATACCACGTTTTTTTACACAACGGTCACGGCTGGTTGCTAAAATTATAGAGTCATCGATAAGAATTAGAGAGTGCAGCGAATCTGAAAAGCCATCTGGGGTACAAAGCCGTAGCATTCGTACATATAAACGGGTTTATACATAAAGGTGAATAAAAAACAGCTACTGGGTGAAGCTTGTAGAACTCCTATGTTGGTGCTTATATAAATGGAACCTAGAATACTCTTAGCGCCAGAATATAAACATACAATGTGGTAAGCATCCTGCCACCGCATCACTGGAGCTTTTGCCGATGTAAATTCCAAGTTAAATATTATATAGCCGCCTCCGCTTTACAGGGCATTTCGTTCGCCATGAAGACCAACCAGTGCATAATCTTGTGCTTTGGCAGCCCCATGGAGAAAATAATCATGGTTGACTAGACAGCCAATGACTTTCTTGAAAAGCCTCTTAAAGGACACTTTCCTTGAAGATGCGGATGATCTTGCAAATATGATGTGTGATAGGGAGTTGTGGCGGCGCAATTTTATCGACAAGCCGGCACATTTGAAATTGTGCTAATAATTTGAGTGGACCTGATCATTAGGTTTAGTAATT
>JAUCBJ010001862.1:0-57550 GCA_032718475.1 Nemertoderma westbladi | reverse complement strand
CTGGCGCTTTACCACTATACTCGCATCTGCTCTCTCATTGGCTGTCTAACTTTCCTCCCTCGAGTCCTGATTGGCTGCCTAACTCACCCTCGCACTCGGATTGAATAATCCATTCTAGCCTCCCTCTATAATAGCCCCCGTTCAACGCATTCCCAGTCATTCTCTAAGTTTTATATTAAAAAGTTTTATTTATTTTCATAAAAGTTTTATTTATTTAAAATTTTGTAAAATCATTTAGCTAAAATTCAATATTATCAATTGACATTGCTATATAATGCATAGACATGAAAGTTGTTTGGTTTGTAATAAAGAAATGAGACAAGACAATTTATCGCGTCATATGGAAACACATAGAAAGGAAAAACTAATGGCTCCATTACAAAAAAAGTTTAAAAAATCCGAAGATATTTTTAGTGAAGATGAAAAGAAAAAGAGAGATGAGCGTGATATATTAAATATAAAACAGACAATGGAAAATACATTTCATAAAGTTATGAATATTTTGAAAGGGATACAAAAACAGTTACCCCTAGAAAATGAGGAAAATTTGAGTGAGAAAGATGGAGAAGAAGAGGATGATGAGATGGAGACTGAAAATAGTGAGGGTCAGGATGAAGTTGAAGAGAGTGAAGTTGAGAACGAAGAAAGTGATGATCAGGAAGATCAGGAAGAGGATGAAGAAAGTGAAGGTCAAGAAGAGGGTGAAGATAGCGAAGGTCAGGAAGAGAATGAAGAAAGTGAAGGCGGGGAAGAGGGCAAAGAAAGTGAAGATCAGGAAAGTGGAGAAGAGGATGAAAATGATGATAATGAGGAAATAAAAAGGCAATTACTTGGAAATAAGAATCAATTGCGGAAAATTATTAAACATTTGAAGGAAAATGAAGAAAATAAAGAGGCGACATTGACCCAAGTTCTAGGAAGTAAAATTAAATTACAGAAATTTATTAAACATTTAGAAGAGAATGATGAAAATAAAGAAGAGATATTGAGACAAATATTAGGAAACAAAAATCAAATGCGGAAATTTATTAAACAAACGGAAGAAAATGAGGAAAATAGAGAAGAGATATTAAGACAGGTTCTGGGAAATAAAAGTAAATTACTGAAAATTAATGAACAATTGAATAAAATTTAGAAACAGTTGGGTAATGAGGAGATGAAAGTAAAGTAAATCAACCAGCTTTTACTAATTTTCGAAGACCTATGATAAAAAAACTCTCGTTCAGTGTATGCCCGCGTAGGACGACGCTATTGACATTTGTTTGTTTGAGTTCCTTTCATAATAGTATTAGGGCTATTTATCCAAAACAATTATATTAGTATTAGGAGTATTTATCCATAATAATTAATAATTATTATGGATAAATAAATATGGATAAATAATATAATTATTAAGTATATTAGTATTATAAATGTATTTACCCCGCAATATTTATTACTATTAGGTCTATTTATTCAAGAAATTATATGTTTTTATAATATACTTTGGAAAATTGGTCGACTAAGTCATAATTTTTAAAACTTTAAATAAGGGTTGAGTTATTTTATAAAGTTAAGAAGAGTGAATCAATGGAGGCAACCTGAAGTCTAATCTCTTGACCTTTACTCATAAGACCGCACATTAACTCCCAAGTTTGCATACTATCACTATAGCTGGGAGAGTCAAAGCTAGTGTACACTAGATTCAGCCTAGAGCTAGGAAAAATAATAATGCTCTTCTAGGGTTCGAACTCACGATCTTCTAATTAGAAAACTAAGCAAATGATCAGCTTGAAGTCCTTAGACCCTTATGAGGCATAGTCTATGCCTCAGTGCCTCAGTGAGGCATAGTCTATGCCTCAGTGAGTCATAGTCTACGCCTCAGTGCCTCAGTGAGGCATAGTCTATGCCTCAGTGCCTCAGTGAGGCATAGTCTATGCCTCAGTGAGTCATAGTCTATGCCTCAGTGCCTCAGTAAGGCATAGTCTATGCCTCAGTGAGGCATAGTCTATGCCTCAGTGAGTCATAGTCTATGCATCAGTGCCTCAGTGCCTCAGTGAGGCATAGTTTCTGCCTCAGTGAGCCATAGTCTATGCCTCATTGCCTCAGTGAGGCATGAATTGAATTCACATCACCCGTATGTCACGGGTTCGATCCCTGCATGAACCAGGGCAGTTTTCGTTCGGTCAGCAATAGGCCTAACGTTGCAAAATGCAGTATTATTGCCTGTAACCAATTCATGGCTACCATATGGTTTTCACTTTGAGACATTTCGCCCTCTAGCGGCAGACTGGGAACTTCAGAATACTCTGTGACTCTGCAAAAGATATAGCCCATATTGTAATAGATATCGATTGGGGGGTCAAAATTAAGTAATAATATATCTAAATAAGTCTCAAACATCTTGCCTCATGGCTCGACCCTTAGAACTCTTAAGCAATATAACTTCATAGTTTTGCGGATTGTAAATAACAAAGCTAGAGAAGATGTTAATTTTCAAATAATACGCCTTCTAGCGGCAGACAGGGGAACTTCAGACTACTCTATGACACCGCAAAAGATATGGCCTATGCCGTAGTAGATGCCTATTGGGGGGTCAAAATTAAGTAATAATATATCTAAATAAGCCTCAAACATCTTGCCTCATGGCTCGCCCCTTAGAACTCTTAAGCAATATAACTTCATAGTTTTGCGGATTGTAAATAACAAAGCTAGAGAAGATGTTAATTTTCAAATAATACGCCTTGCATCAACAGGAGAAGATGGCGACGAGACCCTGGTAGACCATGATATAACCCTGGCTTCATCTCCCAGCTCGTCGTTTCAGCTACCCAATAGGACAGCGACCCCGTTTCAGCTGCCCAATAGGACAGCGACCCCGTTTCACACAGCCTCAGAATCCGTTCCCATCGTGATGCCTCCCGGTTACAGCGGGTCTGTGGGCCACGGCGTACTCGACTACATGCTAACCAACTCGCCGCGGACGAGTCAGGCTACAACAACGAAAAAGGGCAGGGTCCAGGCACCAAGTGAGACACCACAAATAAACTCAACTCTGGATGAACTTGACTACCTCATGGAATCCGCGTCGGGCTCTCCCCAGTCTGTGATGGATGTCCCCATATATGAACCGGGTGTCTTCCAGTCTGTGCCCGGCTCCCCCCTGTCTGAGTCAGGTGCTCCCCAGCCCGTATTGGTTGCCCCCCAATCCATGTCGTGCTTCCCCATACCCGTGTCGGGTGCTCCCCTATCTATATCGGGTTCCCGCCAGCTGGGTGCCCCCCAGTATGTGTCAGATGCCCCCCAGTATGTGTCGGTTGCCCCCCAGTATGTGTCGGGTGCCCCCCAGTATGTGTCGGGTGCCCCCCAGTATGTGTCGTGTGGCCCCCAGTATGTGTCGGGTGTGCCCCAGTATGTGTCGGGTGTGCCCCAGTATGTGTCGGGTGCCCCCCAGTATGTGTCGCGTGCCGCCCAATCCACGTTGTGTGTCCCTCTGTCTGTGCCTGATGTCCATCAGTCCATGTCGAGTGCCACCCAGTCTGAGTCGGATGAACCCTTGTTTGTGTCAGGAATCTCCCTGTCTATGTTGGGTTCCTCCCAGTTGGGCGCCCCCCAGTCTGTGTCGGATGCCCACCAGTCTGTGTTGTGTGTCCAGCAATCTGGAATGTGTCCCCCCCAGTCCATGTCGTGTTTCCCCCAGTCTGTATCAGGTGTGGGGCCTACAGCAGCGTCAGGTGCCTTTCAGTCCAGGGTTGGAGCCATTCAGTCCGGGGTTGGAGCAGGTTAGTCCGGGGTTGGAGCTATTCAGTCCGGGGTTGGAGCATGTCAGTCGGGGGTGGATGTCAGCCTATCCAGGATTGGAGCAGATCAGTCCGGGGTTTTGGGGGTGGAAGCCAGCCTGTCTGGGGTTGGAGCAGGCCAGTCCGGGGGTGGAGCTGTTCAGTCCAGGGGTAGAGCAGGTCAATTCTGGGTTGGAGCTGTTTGGTCCGGTGTTGAGCCCAGCCTGTCCGGGGTTGAAGCATGTCAGTCCGGGGTTGGAGCAATACAGTCCGGGGCTGGAGCAGGACAGTCCGGGGGTGGAGCTGTTCAGTCCGGGGTTGGAGCAGGTCAGTCTGGGGTGGCTGTAGCCGGTCAGCCCAGGGTTGGAGCAGGTCCGTCTGGGGCCGGAGCAGGTCAGTCCGGGGGTGGAGCAGGTCAGTCCGGGGTTGGAGTAGGCCAGTCCGAGGTTGGAGCAGGTCAGTCCGGGGTTGGAGCTGTTCAGTCTGGGGTTGGAGCAGTACAGTCCGGGGTTGGAGCAGGTCAGTCCGCGGGTGGAACTGTTCAGTCCGGGGTTGGAGCAGGTCAGTCCAGGATGGCTGGAGCCGGTCAGTCTGGGGCTGGTGCAGGTCAGTCCAGGGGTAGAGCAGGTCAGTCCGGGGTTGGAGCAGGTCAGTTCGGGGGTGGCACCTCCACGTTTGCAGCGTTCTGGGACCCCATTGCAGAGGGTCACCGCGACTCAGACCCGGAGGGGTTGATGAACCGTGCATATGGAGCTCCTCTAGTTGGTAAGGGGGCAGTGCCAGACGAACTTCTCCACCAGTGGAGACGGGCGACCCAGCTATGCGGCTCAAAATACAGGCTGCCTGGGGGTGCTGTGGGCAGGGACGTTGTCTCCCTCCTCTCGGATGAGGCCGGTGCTTTTGTCTCTGGACTAACGCACAACATTGCTAATGCTCGTTCGGAGCGCATCCTCCTTGCTGACTCATTGCTACTCCACAGGGACCCCAAGGTTATTAAAGCAGCCGATATTCGCCGACTCCTCACCAGACGCGTCGAGTTATGGCGCTCTGGACACCTGGAGACACTGCTTGTGGAAGCCGAACGCTGCTCCTTAAAGTTTTCAACTGGCAAGTGGGGTACCAGGAGGTGCCGACCACCAGGGGAGGAAAAGGAACACACGATCCGTATTTTCACTCGGCTCATGCTGGAGGGAAAGGTTAGAAGCGCAGTCAGATGGGTGACGGGGCGAGAATCCGGTGGGGTCCTCGACCCCAATGACGAGATCCAATCAGGAGGAAGTAACCAGCGGGTGTTGGACGTTCTCCGAGCTAAGCATCCCTCAGCGGCACCACCCCCACCGGAGGCATTACTACAACCCGAGGAAGACTTTCCACTCAGGGTTGATGTGGATATCACGGCGTCACACATCGAATCCGCTGCCCGTAAACTACATGGAGGCGCTGGTCCGACCGGATCGGACTCTACCAGGTGGCGCGATTACCTCCTCAGCTATGGGGCCCATAGCGAGCGCCTCCGGGATGCAATAGCCAGTATTACCCGCTCCATTGCAAACTCAGTAGTTCCGTGGGAGTCGATTCGCGCATTACAGTCAGGACGGCTCATCGCCCTGGATAAATGTCCTGGTGTTCGGCCAATAGGAATTGGTGAGTGCCTGCGACGGATCATGGGCCGTGCCATGGCAGAGGCGACCGGGGACGACATCACCAACACGTGCGGAGCGGAGCAGTTGTCGGCTGGCACCTCTGCGGGTGCTGAGGCGGCTATCCACTCGATGGCGGCAATATTTGAGGATTGGCGCGATGATGGGTGGGGTGTTCTCCTGGTGGATGCATCAAATGCATTCAATGCACTAAACAGAACGGCAGCTCTGTGGAACGTCCGCCAACTGTGGCCCCGGTGTTCACTGTTCTTGTTCAACAGTTACCGGGGTCACAGCATCCTCATAGTCCGCGGAACAGAGGAGGTGCTGTTCAGCGAGGAAGGGGCCACGCAGGGTGACCCATTAGCAATGCCGTTCTACGCGTCGGGTGCACTCCCTCTTATTCGTCGTCTACGAAGCACCAAGACTCGCCAGAACTGGTATGCCGATGACTCCGCGGCAGCAGGAAAGCTAGAATATGTTCTTGACTGGTTCCTCCTGCTGCAGCATCACGGCCCCACACTCGGCTACTACCCAGAGCCTACGAAATGCTTCCTTGTAGTTGACGAAGCCTTTCTGGATGAGGCCAACAGGGTTTTCGCGGGTCACCCCATCAACATCGTAACGGGACACCGCTTCCTCGGGGGGTTTATTGGTGGGACGGACGACCAGAAGACGTTTGTAGGGGCGAAGGTAGCAGCGTGGGTCGCTTCTGTCGATAAACTGTCTGAGATGGCTGAGGCCCAGCCGCAGGCCGCATTCGCAGCGATGGCCTGTTCTCTGCAAAGAGAATGGGCATATCTCCAGCGTGTCACACCTAACTGTAGCCTTGAGTTTGAGGACCTGGAGCGCGCCATCGCGGAGAAGTTCCTCGCAGCCGTTCTCAATGGAGATGTGTCAGTGAAGGAACGTAGCTTGTTTGCCCTGTCCCCTCGCACTGGCGGCATGGGCCTACGCAACCCCGTCGCAGAGGCCGCCATTTCCTACAGGGTGTCACAAAGTGGAACGCGAGCCCTATCACGGGCAATCCTGGGCGACGACGAATTCTCTCTGGCGGGACATCTAGAATGCCTCCAATATGCGAGGAAGGCTGGGCGGGTAGAACAGCTGGCCCGCGAGGAAGACCAGTATAAGGAAGCGGTGGAGGAGATGCCTAAAGACCGGCGAAGGACTATCCAACGAGCTGCGGACTACCGCTCGGGTGGGTGGATCTCCTCCCTCCCGATATCGGAACACCAGCTGGATCTTTCGCCCCAGGAGTTCAGGGACGCGCTGGCCATCCGGTATTGCCGTCCCTTAGCATCGGTTCCAAGCCGCTGTGACGGATGCGGGGCCGCCTTCGACATTAACCATGGGTTAAATTGTAAGAAAGGCGGCCTCGTAATACAGAGGCATAATGAGCTGCGGGACCTCGTGGGGAACATCGCGGCCCAGGCGTTCGGCTCACGCAACGTGGTGTTGGAACCCATGGTCCGGGAACAGGCGGGGATTGAGGACAAGGCGGGGCTACGGTGCGACATCGGGATTCGGGGCGCGTTTGAGAGTCAGACCCAGGCGTTGATTGATATAAAGGTAATGAACCTTGACGCCGGGTCTTACTCAAGCCGCGCCCCAATGAGTGTTCTCGAGTCCGCTGAGGATGCTAAGAAGCGGATCTATGCCGATGCCGTTTCTGATCGTCGTGGCAACTTCTCCCCGTTTGTCGCCTCGTGCGATGGGATCGTGGCTCCACAGGCCAACAAACTGCTCCGGACCTTTGCGGAAAGGCTGCATCGCGCGTGGGGGAAACCCTACAGTATGGTAATGGGCTGGATCCGGACCCGAGTCCCACTCGCCATTATCCGCGGGGCTTCCCACTGCCTCCGTGGATCCCGGGTGAATTGGCGCAGCGGACTGGGCCTGGAGGACGGCGCAGGGCTGCCCTCAATGGCCTATTACTAGGCAACCAGCAACCGCCCCTTCAAGTAATAAAACATTTTAATATACATCAAATACTAAATACTTGATTAACAAAGTATAGTTTTTAATTGTTTTGTGTTTGTATTCGTATTTTGTGATCTCGTCTCAATAATACGCCTTCTAGCGGCAGACAGGGGAACTTCAGACTACTCTATGACACCGCAAAAGATATGGCCTATGCCGTAGTAGATGCCTATTGGGGGGTCAAAATTAAGTAATAATATATCTAAATAAGCCTCAAACATCTTGCCTCATGGCTCGCCCCTTAGAACTCTTAAGCAATATAACTTCATAGTTTTGCGGATTGTAAATAGCAAAGCTAGAGAAGATGTTAATTTTCAAACAATACGCCCTCTAGCGGCAGACAGGGGAACTTCAGACTACTCTATGTCTCCGCAAAAGATATGGCCTATGCCATAGTAGATGCCTATCGAGTTTAAACCTATTCGGAATGAAAATAACAAAGTTAGAGAAGATGTTATTTTTCAGATCATACGCCCTCTAGCGGCAGACTATGGAACTGCAGACGGCTGAATATAGGTAAGAGTAATTAGTAATCAGAGGTGTCACGAGAGGGGGGGCGGGGCGCTTGGACAAAACTATTATTAATAAGCTGTTGCTTGGTTAAAGCTAATTGGGGGTCAGAGGTCAACGATAAAGCTGTCTGGATATAGATAAGAGTAATTTGTTACCAGTAAGGGAGCTGTATACCCTATGGCTAAGTACAACGAGATGAAAGTCATGGAGGTCATTTAGAAACCAATATATAAAACTAATTATTGGTAAATCTAAAATTAAATACAAATAAATAAAGTAAAAATAAATACAATTAAATAAATTAAAATTAAATACAAATAAATAAAGTAAAATTAAATACAAATAATTAATTAAAATTAAATACAAATAAATAAGAATTAATAAATAAAAGAGCTGCGGTGTCACTTATGACACCCTCTTGGGCCTCCAGGTGTACAGTTAGACAACACTGACACCATTGCGTATCGGATTGATTAATTAGGATAATCAATTAAACCCTAATTAGGAGTCGTAAGACACCTATTAGGGTTTAATTGTACTAATTAATTGATGACACCTGTCAATTAGGGTCTAATTAGCCTAATTAGAAGGTGTCACCCAGACAGTGCTTGGAACCAAACTCGCCAAGTTAGATGAATATAATAAATTCATCCGATTCGAATGCTTTAGGCGCTTTCTGACTCCGTTCCTCAACGTTGATAGTCAGTTCAAGGACCGCGCTTTGACCAAGCTCAGCTTAAGAGACTCAGCTGCTGAGAAGTTGGACAGCACTGGATTTGCCATTTTTAAGGACGTTTGTATACAGAACCTACATTCATCTGTCAAAAAAAGACTCCGAATTCCCACAGGTTATTCTATTGTGGAAGTTCAAACAGTGGGTTCACTTGAGGAAACAGCTGCACCTATCTCAGCTATGCAAGTGGAAGAAGAACCAATTTGCTTGGAATCCGAAGAAATTCAACCCACAGCGCCCAGGAGTAGCGACAATGATTATGTGTTAGAATGGTATCAGGGTCCACAATGTCTCACGGCATATGATTATCGGCATGCCAATTACATTTCTAGAAAACGTTGCCGATTATGTGCATCACGGGACCACTTTACCCCGGTGGACTCCAGCGAACCCTGCTTCTACTTTAAAGATCAACCTATTATGGAGATTTATTGTGCATATTGTAGACTCAACAATCTACACATCTTCGCCGTCTGTCCTCAATTTATGACTCAATGTCACCATTGTCAGTTCAAAGGACACGCAAGTTTCGATTGCCCTTTCAACCGAGATCTTGAGAGCGTAGACGAAATAGTTACCCTGTGTTACATCAGAGCTGGGAAGCTAACGCGGATCTCCATTGCGAATCACATCACCGATACTATCCAGGACGTGCATATGAAGGAGTCTATGCATTTCATTCATTGCATCCGTCGAACAAAAATCTCGCATTCCCAGTTACGAACTGATGAAGCGTGTTGACGAGAATATTTCAACTAAATATGTTCGCAAGTATCTTAGGAATATTAATCCCAATAATCTGAATTCCTATAACTTGATCAACTTCATCCGCCAAGATCAGGAATACGGCGACTTGTTCATAAACTCGCATCCTGAGTTACAAGAAGTTCATAGACGACCATATGAATATAAAGCCAGGGAACACGAATTAGAGAGAACAATCAAACCGAGGAAATTTCTCACTACACACGGTCAACCTACCGCTGTCGTACAAACGACCCATCAAGGACCGGTAAGTGCCGCCGTCCTGAAACGAGCTCTAAAGGTTGTTCGCCCTCGTTCGCCCTCGTTCCACCAATGTTGATATCTATCAACCGGGTACCTCGACCGGCGGATACACCGACCATAATCCAAAACCTTCTGATGCAATCGTATTGCACCCTTCCCCCAGGAGCTATAGCCCTCCTAGTAAAGTGGCTCGCCCCAAAGAGAAAAAGACTCTTACTAGTCTAAAAAACTAAGTCTTCGTAAACGCCGTTTACGAAAGTTTAGGACTAATAGTTTAGAGTATTTTTCTATTTTAGAAACTGTGATTTTTTATATTTTATAGACTTAAATCCCATTTTCTGGGAGCGGTGTAAAAGCTTTTGCGGACATAACAAGTCATTTTTACGCAATGTGCAGAATACTCTAAAATAGCCCTAAAATAGTTCAACTACGCGTCGGACAGAAATTAGAACCAAGATGACGAAATGCTGATTCTTTGTGTACGTTGAGATCTCTTTGTTCAAGCTTATTCAGCCAATCAGAGCAATCTTCCTAGTTATGCCAGTAGAGACCTACCTGAGGAAACTAGCGCATGCGCATTTAGTTATCGTTTTTCTGAGAATTAGATTCCTCTCAGAATTCTGTACTAAGTACGTACGGTCGTTTCAGACTTTGGCCCAAGAACATCTGATGGCCTTAGTTATAAGAACGTAAATCTATTAACATTTCAAACATTTTACCGACTTAACAACTCATATGATTGAACACATACTGACTGTTCACCATACTGTTTTAATGCTGTTTTATATTGTGTTAATTGCTGTTTATATTAATGGATGTTATATGGGGAGAATACCGATAAATAATCGTAAACCTCCTCAATCTTCTTGATTACTGAGGTAAGCGGAGGAAGAGTTTACCGGTAACAACTGTGACTCAAATTATAGTGGTTTTTGTGTGAATTAAATGCTATTTCATAATCCCTACGTGTGTCAGTTGCAATCCTCCTTATATATGATCAAAATCAGTGACGGTCGGCAAATTAGTGTGAATTAGTGTAAATTAGTGTGATGTAGTGTGAATCCGTGTGAAGTCGTGTGAAGGTTAATAAAGCATCTCCTAAAGAATGCGCTATTTACGAAACTCTGTGGCCATCTAGTTGTGATTAGTGTAAGTCATAACTCTGTTTTTATACTTAAAGCGCCACGTCCCAAAGGAACTGTTAATATTTCCCCGAAAGTAAATATAGTTGTCAGAGATTATATAGTAGCGATCAATCGAATAATACAAAGTAGCCTACACCGCAATAACTTCCTAGGGAACCCGAATCCAGTCTCCCACACCGTGGGTCATACGCCGCGCACGGACTGGCTTCGGCGGATGTAACTTCAGTACACCAGGTAATTGGTAAGGGCCAAGGTCGATTCATAATCAAAAGGACAATTAAAATTGGCAGGTTAAACTGCTAAAGGTCTGAAAGCGCGAACAATCACTGTTTTCCGGGTGCTTTACAGTATTTTTCATATATTTTACTGTTTTACTAGTGTTTTCCTAATTTAGAAATATCCTTATTTCTATACCGACTATTTATAATATAATTGGGAATTTGATCCAAAGGCAAATTCACAGACAGCCAGCTGGGTTTCTAGCATTGAAATATAGTTGTAATCATATCAGGGGACTTGGTTTTCACTCAGGAAGAACTCCATCCCCAGTAAATCAATTTCAACTATAGAGACTACGAAGTAGGTTTGCAGTATTTTTAGGGTGAAACTAGGCAAATTTTGCAAAATTTTAAACGCTATGAGGCTGGGGTAGAGTTATATGAAAATCACAATTTCACATTTTGTGTTTTTTTCCAACCTATTTGACATTATATATTTGCATAGTTTAGTTAGTTTAGGCCGATTAGGCATAAGAAAAATAGTGCTTCCCTTAAAAATAAAGAAATTTTTTTTTTCACTCCACCCTACCCTAGATGCATTAGCCCTCTTAATTAAGGATTTGCGATAATTGGAGTCTAGTTTCAATCGCTGGTTGGTTGTGAGGGCTCCTACCAGGAATTTGATTTTATATAAGATTGTGGGGATGCCGATTATTCGTCAGAGGTAGCCAAAAGTGGGAGTGGGAGCCAGTGTGTCGTCCAGCCCAGCTTATGAAATGCCTCAGCGACAGAGGCAATGGTTTGGGTGCATTCGCTGTGGAATTTATTGGTAGAGAGGTTGATTTTGCATCCTAGAAATGTCAGTACTTGAGTGCATGGGATTAGGTTGCCATGCAGGTTTAGGAAGGTTGGTACAATACCATACCACCTGTATTAACCACTCTACGTGAACGCAGATTAAGATTCATTAGGCACTGCTGGAGAAATAAACATGTGGTCAAACCAGATATATATATATATATAAGTAATTAAGGTTCGATACATTTAAGGAAGCATTTCCACCAACAAAGTTCGATACATTTAAGGAAGCATTTCCAGCAACAAAGTTCGATATATTTAAGGAAGTATTTCCACCAACAAAGTTCGATACATTTAAGGAAGTATTTCCACCAACCAAGTTCGATACATTTAAGGAAGCATTTCCACCAACAAAGTTCGATACATTTAAGGAAGCATTTCCAGCAACAAAGTTCGATATATTTAAGGAAGTATTTCCACCAACAAAGTTCGATACATTTAAGGAAGAATTTCCACCAACAAAGTTCGATACATTTAAGGAAGCATTTCCAGCAACAAAGTTCGATATATTTAAGGAAGTATTTCCACCAACAAAGTTCGATACATTTAAGGAAGCATTTCCACCAACAAAGTTCGATACATTTAAGGAAGCATTTCCACCAACAAAGTTCGATACATTTAAGGAAGTATTTCCACCAACAAAGTTCGATACATTTAAGGAAGCATTTCCACCAACAAAGTTCGATACATTTAAGGAAGCATTTCCACCAACAAAGTTCGATACATTTAAGGAAGAATTCCAACCAACAAAGTGCGATACATTTAAGGAAGTATTTCCACCAACCAAGTTCGATACATTTAAGGAAGTATTTCCACCAACAAAGTTCGATACATTTAAGGAAGCATTTCCACCAACAAAGTTCGCTACATTTAAAGGAAGCATTTCCACCAACACAGTTCGATACATTTTATGATAGTACGTTGCAGATTAAATCACTGACACCTTCGCTGTATATCTCCTCGTCGGAACTACCGGTATCGCCAAGCTGCAATTTCTTGATGGGCAATAACTTCTTGTCGTGAACTATAATGGTCTCAAGACACTTGGTTTTAGACTGAGAGCACTTTGTAGTGGTGAAATCACTGAATTTATGAGGGGTGTTAACACCATCGACAAAACAGAGGGCACAGCTACATACCTCTATGGATGACATGGTAATGGTTTGGTAGCAGCCTATGGCTGTATCTATCTTATCAAATATTTCTGCATCACTCAGCGGCGTATAATCTACATCTACGTTATGTGTGCACCAACTGTCTGGACCACTTGGTCCAACATGCTCGCTTTGAAATTTCGCAGGAATTGAAATCTGACCTATAGGAATAAAATAATATATAATATAGAAACTAGAATGCTACAAACAGTATTATTGTATTATTATTATTGAATTATTATTATATTAATTCGGACCATTTAATATAGAATCACCATATACTTATGTAAGTAAGGGGGGGGGGGGGGGGGGGGGGGGTGTAGGAGCAAAACCCGCATTTTGGAAATTGTCAACAAAATTGAATCCTGTCATGTGCCGAATGTAAGAGATTTCAAATCCGCCAATCCAAATTCTGCTAAATATTACGTTGTTTTGATGACCGCAGTGTGGACATTGTTTGGTGTATGGAAATAGGGTTCACTAGCAGAGAGTTGGGACACAATTCATATCTCGAATTCATGGTTGTTATACCAGTCTACTAAAGAGCCATGTTGGGCTCTGACACCAAATCTCTGGATGGCACATTCACAAGAATGCTACGCCGGGTTCATTGTGTCAAGTACAATGCACACATCTCCAACCAGACACTATATAACATTGGAGGTGTCTCATTGGTTCCCCCAAGCTTGACACTAGAACAAAATCGCCTCCGCTTTGCAGGACATTGCTTTCGCCGTGAGGACCAACCAGTGCATCATCTTGTACTTTGGCAGCCTCATGGAGTGAATAAGCATGGTGGACAGCCCATGACTTTCTTGAGACGCATCTTAAAGGATACTGGCCTTGAAGATGCGGATGATCTTGCAAATGTCATGGGTGATAGGGAGTTGTGGCGGTGCAATTTTGCCGGCAACAGCCGGCACAGCATTCTTAAAAATGCAGCTGCAATGCAGCATGCCGATCCTAGCAGAAGTACTAAAGAGCAGCCCTACCGGTACACATCAACTAGGCCAACCCCGCTACCAGTAAAACTTACATGGTTCGTATTCACAGTTGCCCCAGTTACGTGATCCCCTTATATACGGAACCACCGTAGGGCACCAAGGTACTCCGGAATTTTTCGCCGTAGTACATTTGTCGTAAGTGACGCCTTCGTAGACAAACGGGAACTTGCAAGCTTTGTTGGGTTGATCCCCAGAATTCGTTCTACCGGTTGGACATAAATCTAAAAAATGATAAATATTCAACATTGATTTATTATTGTAGTTTATTAATCGTTAAAATTAATGCCGGGTTGCGTTTTCCCGTTTTTATTCAGTTGGCCAATCTTTGTCAACTTTGAATGGCAATAATAATAAGTGAAACAACAATGTCTTTGGAAGGGGATCTTACTGATATTAGAGACAATTTGGAATCGGACTGGGGTCTACTGTACTATCACTATGCATTTCTACGAAAGAATATCGTTGAAAATTATGTGGGTTTCTAGACCCACCCCAACTAAAGAATTCATAAATGGCTACATTGCCCAGGGCACCATTGAAGTCTTTATACCATGAAAAGGTTAGGTAAGTGGGAGGTAATTCACCAGCAGCGGCTAGCCATGCAGACAAGGAGCAAAGCAAAGAAGGTATTACAGTGGCCTACTGCAATGATGCTTGTATTATTAGTTGCGACCACGAGCGGTTTACTCCCGCAACTGAAAGATATTAGAATGAGAACCTCCAGAAGAATAACTGGCTCGGTCCTCGGTCATCATCGGAGTCAACAAGGACTGCCTGCATCCCTCAGTGGTACAGTAGGCCGGTGCTCGGCTACTGGAACAGAGAATAGTAGAGAAAAAAGAAGAACCAATATCCTGTTAATTAAAATATAAGACGAAGACATTAATTAAAGATTACTATAATAAATGCCAGTGAATGTAGCTCTGGCAATGTAATATAACTTCGACATCATTGTAACAGATATCTTTACAGATATTATATATACAGTACTGTATAGATTATAAACTTAGCAAGTCAAAGCCGTTGGGGTGTGGGATCCGGTTACAAAAATTAAATATATAAATATAATTGTAAGGAAACCAAGATCAACCACGTTAAATAAAAATTATAAGAAATTACACAAGCTTTCGAAATAATATAATATTTCTTTTTCAAGTGATTTAAATAATTAAATAAATAAATAGCTAATTCATTACAGTATCCATGAAATTAAGCATCTACAGTACATTAGTCTACATAATGAGTTCTCTAATCTGGATTAAATACGTCTAAGCCGAAATTATTGCAAACCGCTTCATTTATAGTGTTGAGACCAAATGGCTTGATTGTTCTTAAAACCTTCTAACGCCCACTGTTCCCAAATGGGAACATGGTTTTCAAAGGCCTGCAAAATGCCATTGGAGGGGTTTGGAGAATATTTTTTCAATGAAGTTGGTTCATAAAGAGTGGATCTTTGATTTTTGACAGAAAAACCCTCGTATAACCCACAGTGTGTATGTTTAATTCGCAGTCGAAGTTAGGGAAAAATTAAGATTTTTTATTTTTTACGATTACGAATTTTGTGTGGTACCTAGTGGGTATCCAAAAATAAATTTTTATGTTTAGGACATTATTTTGTGTTCATAAGATATGGTACTAATTCCTAAAGTCATTATTTTATGGAAACGGCCACCATATTCAATTAAGTTTATGATGTTCCCATTTGGGAACAGTGGGCATTAACAAACTAGCTTTTTTAGGTAATTTAGGTGTACAGCACGTTTATTGTATTATAACACCTTGTATTATTTGAAACTAGGTGCATATGGCCTAGCTGCACAACAGGCTATTGCTGCATTCATGTATTGTCATTATGTCACAGGTTAGGTCATACAGGCAGAGTACAGTACAGCTGTACTGTAGCTGATGTACCATTGTCACTGGTATATTTCTGTATTTAGGAATTCAGTGCTCATGTCCATTGATTGTTGGCTATTACAGTATTACTGTAGACTAATACAGTATACTGTACTGTAAACTCAGGCATTAATGCACATTACGGCATTGTATCATTGGACTTATAGATTTTGGTTTTCAGCATTTCAGATCCAAACATTCAGCATAGTATTACCATATTACACTCTACACAATACAGTATTAGTTTAGCATCTTTTTTGAGTTTACATCAATAATTATCACATTATGGCAGTGGCAGACCCAGTATCATTCTATGGAAAACGTGGAATAACAAGAACTGCACGATTTAAAACTCTCAGGAGATGCTGCTGATTCAATAGCATCACACCATGGGACTTTGTCTACAACTGTGACCATACTGCCTCCTGATACAGGTGACGACCGCAATGCTGACAGTGATGAGGAGCAGGATGACGACATAGACCCAACATTCCTACCTGAGCCTGCTGGTGAAATAGAAGTGGAAGAGGAATATGAGAATGATTACAACTATGACGAGACATCCAATGATGCTGATGAGGTTGAAGAATCTGTGCATGAAAAGCATAAATGGCGGAAAAACTTAAATATAGCGCACCCTCCACAACCAGAACTTCAAAGTTTAGAAAAACCGGACTGTGTTGATCCATCAATAGCAGGAGCTTCTCCGTTCAAACTATTCTCCAAATACATGGACAACGAAATGATTGATATTTTTGTGACTCAGACTGATTTATATGCGAATAGAGATAAAAACTGCCCTCCATTCAAGACTAACGACATTGAAATTCGTAAGTTTCTTGGGATTATTTTATTGTCTGGCTATCACCAAGTACCATCTCAGCGTGATATGTGGTCAGATGACAATGATCTTGGTATTCCAATTGTAAAAGAAACGATGCCGCGAAATCGATTTGAATTAATCAAGCGATACTTTCACCTGGCTGACAATCTTAACTTAGAACAAGGCAACAAAATTGCGAAGGTTCAGCCCTTATACGATATGATGAATGCTTGACTTCTTCAGTTTGGGATATTTGATAGTGAACTATCAATAGATGAAGCCATGATACCTTACTATGGCCTTCATTCAGCTAGGCAGTTTATGGCTAATAAACCCGTTCGTTTTGGGTACAAGGGGTGGTGCGTTGCAGGCAGTAATGGATATCCGTATCAACTAAAGATTTACACTGGAAAGGAGAAAGATGGTGCTGATACCCAATCTACCAATAAAGAGAAGGCACCACCAGCAAAGCAGGCAAAAGTGGATCGCTATGAACGAGCACGAGAGAAAGTTCCAAAAACTACCCTTGGTGGGAAGGTCGTTCTCCACATGGCTGATGTTATTGAAAGTGTGTCATTATTGTCTAAACACCATTTTTACATTGACAATTTCTTTACTAGTTATGCTTTGCTACGAGTGATGAAGGAACGAGGTGCAGCAACAACTGGTACAATACGACAAGACAGAACAGGTGGTGCAAATATCAGCCTGATGAGCACGAAGGATATGAAAAAATCGCCTCGAGGAACATTTGACTATATATGTGATGGCATTGTTCATATCACAAAGTGGCATGACAATAACATCGTTCACATGGCAAGCAATGCTATTGGACATGAACCAGTTGGAAATGTAAAGAGGAGAGTCAAAGGTGGTAGTGTTCAAGTGAAGGTTCCTGGAGATGTTGTGAAGTATAACCAGGGTATGGGTGGTGTAGATTTGTTAGATAGGTTAGTTTCTTCATATCGTCCCCGAATAAAAGCCAAGAAGTGGTGGTTTCCACTTTTCATTGAATCTCTAGGGGTTTGCATGACTGCTGCTTGGAGAGTTCATTGTCGCATATTTCCGAAAGGAGAGCAGCTATCACACATCTTACACATCTTATTGTATCTGGCACTGTTGGAGCCACTGCTCAAATAAGGGAACCAAGGCGTATGAGTGGTAAACCGCGTCATGTACCTGATGATATCCGATGTGACGAAATGGAGCACTTTAGGGAAGAAGTTACACAAGGAAGATGTGCTGTATGTCAAAAAAATACGCGAATTCAATGTAGAAAATGTAAGAAGAGACTGCACAGTGATCACGGAAAAGTTTGTTGGATAATTTACCATTCAAAGAACACACACTGAACTCTATATGAAAGCTAAATCGTTTTTCAGCTCATGGTAAACTCAGAGAGTAAATTTCTAATTATTTTCTATTAATTAATTAGTAGTAATATTAATTAATAAATATGTCTCTATATAATACTGAAATATATAGATGGAATTGTATGGAAAAGTTTTTTCTTTTGTTTTATTTAAATTTATTAATTAATAATTTACATTACTACTTGTCTTCTTAGTTGTAATATAATATTTGTTAATTAATAATAATATTACTAATAAATATAATAAATGTTGCCGTTATCCCTACACCAGGGGGGAAAAACGCCGATGCTGGAGACGTGACTTAACAGACCACCGAGCCCCGGCCAGTCACCGGATATTGATTGTGGGGAGGGAATATTTTCTGAGATGCAAGTTTGCGGTTGATAAAAAGCTGCATTAGTTGGATATACTCTTTAATGTAACTTCCTATAGTTGAAACCCGTTCAACATCATTGAAACTTGATTAAGAATAATTTTGGGCTTCCCCAAATCAATATACACCAAATATTCACAATAATTATACACGATAATATAAATCCCTACAGTATATTATTTAATAACCCACTGTTTGCTCAGAATTTTAGCCTACCTAATGTTCCCCAGATTTTCCCTCGGTCCCAGTCTTAGTGCCGTAGTGTCGGTGTCGGTCGACCCTGTCGCGTGTCCGTTCCACCCCTCACGAACCCCGAAGGGAACGATCATCGAGAACCAGCACGGCTTGGCTAAGGGTCGGTCCAGTCGGTAGACTCTGTCGCGTATCCGTACCACCCCTCTCGAACCCCGAAGGGTTCGGTCATCGAGAACCAGTACGGCTTGGCTAGGAGTCTGTCGTGTCGGTGGACCCGTTCGCGTGTCCGTTCCACCCCTCACGAACCCCGAAGGGTTCGATCATCGAGAACCAGAACGGCTTGGCTAGGGGTCCGTCAGTTCATCACAGAAACCCAACCACCTAGGCTTTCCGAGTCCGTTTCAGGCTCGTAGTCGCTTCGGCAGCCGAGAAACTGCTCCGAACAGTCGGTAGGCCAGTAGAGTCTAGTCGAGTCTAGTCCTTTGTCTTTCGACCCCATCGCGTGTCCGTTCCACCCCTCACGAACCCCGAAGGGAACGATCATCGAGAACCAGTACGGCTTGGCTAAGGGGTCTGTCGTCGGTTCCCGTCGCAAATCCCAGTACAAGCAGTCAGCGTTCCGAGTTCTTTTCAGTCTCGTAGTAGCTGCCGTTGACCAGAGACCGCTAAGGGCAGTTCTCGTCAAACCCGTCCTGTGGCCAGCCCTTTCGCATGTCCGTCCCACCCCTCACGAACCCCGAAGGGATCGGTCATCGAGAACCAGTACGGCTTAGGTCAGGGGGCAGTCGTTAGTTGGCCACCCGTTCGCGTGTCCGCTCCACCCCTCACGAACCCCGAAGGGAACGATCATCGAGAACCAGAACGGCTTGGCTACTAAGGGGCCGTCGGTGCCCGTCGCAAATCCCTGACACAAGCAGTCAGCGGTCCGAGTTCTTTTCAGTCTCGTAATGGCTGCTGTTGGCCAGGGACCGCTAAGGGCAGTCCTTGTCCTTTAGGCCTGGCGCATTACCAAATCCACCCCTACAGGCAGCAGGAAGTTGGCCAGGGCCTAATAGTACTCAGGCTAACCTGAATACTGCTTGCATTTTCCATCCCCCCCTGGCCCTTATAACTATGAAATTATTCCCGTACCCTGTAAGTTGCCCCAAAGTTCGCCCATAAATCGCCCCCAGTTTATTGAATGTGCCCAAAACCCATGGTCCCGCACCCAGTAGTAATATCGGAATAATCAATTTTAAATAAATACAAAAATATTCAACTCGCGTTATGGAAAGTTGAAATACCGCGAACAGTCCCCCCCAATGACCTTCGTGAAGTCTGTCGGTCGATTGAGTTTGCGTAGGTCATTCCCAATATAAAAAACCCAAATTTAATATTGCATAGTTTTTAATTAATTTGGCCTAGAGTTTGTATAAAAATAAATGTTCGATAAATGTTCCTGGAATATCCCGATCCACTATTTCTTTCTCTGATACGCCTTTCGTCTCTTCGCCCGTCGACTCTCATCGATCGCTATGGCTGGTAGAGGAGCGTCAACATCCATCGTGAGTAACGCTTCGGCTTGTCTCCTGGCGGCTCTTCCTTTCGAAGGCATCGGGATCATGTCGGTTCGTCTCTCCAACTCAGATTTGCGTGCCTCTAGGAACCATTCTCCGTCACCGAACTCCTCTTTATACGAGTATAATCGTCTAATGACTTCAAATGGACCGAATAATCCGGCGCTCAGTAGCAGATCCACGTAATGGAAAGGTAGCGTGGCCGACGTGTGGAGGCGTTCCGGGAAGGAGAAATATCCGCACGCCATCTCCTGCGCGATATTCCGAGCGTTTCTCCGAACCTTGGTCTTTAAGTGGCTGTTTGCGTATGTCTCAAACATGACCATATTGCCCATAGCGGTAACGTCTTTGGTTGGACATTTGATATAGCAGCGGGGGCTAGAGGAATGTCCACGGAAACCGCACGTGGTGCAGAGGTTATAAAGGATCGGGCAGACGGAAACGTCGTGGCCCGATGTCGCGCAGTATGGGCAATAGAGTATCCCGAGGAGCTGGAGGCAAGAATCGGTAACCCGATTCCTTCTGCTGCGTGGGCACTGCTCCGAACCGCAGTCGCCGCATACCTCCAACTGTATCTCTCGACCAGGAAATATCGGAATCGGGACGCCGACGTAGTATTCGAGTCGTCGGTCGCTCTTCGGAATATTCTCGGTGGTCGGTAGCCCGCGGAATGCTAGGCTTTTGCGTAATAGGTTCTCGCTCCGATAACCTTCTTTGTGTCCCGCTGGTCTCAACTCGGATGACCGTTTCTGGCGGTGGATCCATTCAGTTTGCTCGGCGTACCAACGGGTTAGTCGCATAGGGTCCTGAGGAACGGCGGGTGTAGTAGCCACCGCTGGTCGGCGAAGGGGTGCCGGGGTTTTAGACGGAGGGATACCGAGGAGATCGTCGGGTGTCGGCGCATCGCTGGGGCCCTCCTCGACCAGTATCGCTGAGCGGGTCCATTGGTGGCTGGTACTCGGAATCTCCGACGACCAATCTTCGCCACCCGGGAAAGGATACGGGGATAACCGTTGGCATATGTCGCCGAAGTCGCTCAATGCAGCTGTAGTGGCTACCTCCCTCGCGGGGCTACCGGAGCCGCGTGGGGTGTAAACGCCTGCTCTCTTCATCGGTTCGGCCGAGGCAACCCGTTTGGCGGCCGGTCCATACGCGGCCTCCGGCTCGAGTTGTCGCTTCGGGGTGGAGAGTAGAACACCCTCGTTTAGCCATATCTCTTCCCCTTCCGAGGAGATCAGAGGCTCCTCCGCACCGAGAAGTTCGGTAATCGTAGGGATGTCGTAAGGTCCGCTCTCGTCCCAGGAATCGATAACGGCGGGTGTTTTCGATTCTCCCGGTGTAATGTTCTCGACCGCTTTAAACGCGTGGTTTATAACCTCGTTCCAGTCGTAGTCGACGAAGGAAAGGGGGACCGCCGTAATAAGGTTATCGAGAGTTTTACAGATAAACTTAGCGACGGTGTAGCACTCCATAACGACGTAAACGTAGTTCCGTCGATCAGGATTCTCCCACCTTTGGTGTATCGTCCACTTCCGATCAACGTCCTTCCATCGACCCTCTCGCTCGCTCTTTATTTCCAATCCCGGGTATCCACCGTATATTTTATTATAGTCCCGGAATTTCTGGGGTTTGAAGTCGATACCGCCGTTGAGCACAGCGAGGTAGCCGATCCCGGATTTCGTCGGTCTCACCTCTTGGAATCCTCGCATGAACTCGGCGAATCGTAACCAGGCTAGTAGCGTTTGAGTGTCGATGCAATGGCTAAGGGCGTTGAGGTCGTCTCGTCGGTTTCTTCCTGCAGGGGCGTTCGCGTAGTCGTTCCGGACGTCCGCCTTGATATCCGACCCGATTTTAATGACGTCGAAGTCGAAGAGGATCTTTTGGATTTCCGGAGGCAGCAACCAGATCGCTCCGGCTGCCTGCACTTCCTGTCTGGGTGTCGGGAATATTCGGCACACCAGTACCAAACCGTCCAGGGTTCCGAGGACGACGACTAAGGATCGACCGTATTCTTTCGCCCCGTACTTTTCTTGGTAGTCGTCTCGGTTTTGGATAATCGATACGCGTTCCTCTCGAAGCGTCGCCGTACACTCCGACAGGTTTCCCCAGTGGGCGAGGTACGTACTCTTGTCGTCGACGAAACTTTGACATCTCGCCAACGTAATCGCTTTCGAGGTGGGCGTCGCGTTTCCCTCGTTGTCGTAGATCAAACATCGGGATCTGTAGACGCTCTGCCGGAACGTTTCCCAAAACGACGAATCGTCCCCTCCGGTTGCCTTTGCGTTCCGAGTTCTTTTCAGTCTCGTACTAGCATCAGCTAACCGGAGGGCTCGTAGATTCTTAGAATCCGGTCCCTCTCGCCCGGTGAATTTAATGACTCGCACGTTCTCATTTAGCAGGGTGCTCCCATTTGTATCAAAGTCAGGGGATCCGGGTTGCGAATATTCCAGTAGATCTATCGTGTTACGTAATTCGCCGATAATTTGGCGATTTGGGTCCATATTTACGATTATATCCGTTACAAATTAGATCAGTTAATTATAAGTCCAGAAAGTCTGAAACTATAGCGATAGCAGAATAATTCAGTTTTTTTTTATTTAATTCAGTTTATTAATAACATTGCTATATAGGCATCTATCATCTTATTGCTAATACATTCAGCATTTACAGTTACTATAGCTATACATAATATCCAACCAGTTTTTTATGACTTTTTTGTCCTTTTCTTTTTTCTAATTCTTTTCTTTGACCTTTTTTATACCTTTTTTTTGTCTTTTTTCATTTCATTATTATTTCATCTTATTTCATTTATTTCCACGTATATTTCAACATTTAGTTCCACCATTTATTTCACATTTATTTATTTCCACATCATCATTTGGGTTTATAGCCCCCCGGCTATCATCATTGTTATAAGCGCAGCACCAGGGTGCGCATCATTACATTTTCATCAGTATACGCGTCATCATTCAGGTTTATAGTAGAGTTGTCTGATCCTTTTCATCGTTTCCAACTATATTCAATCATTTTCTTTGGTTAATCTTTGTCGTGGAAGGGGTGTTACGCGGCAATCTGGGATCTACAGCTGGACTCGTTACACCGCCTACGCCCCAAACTGCGCACGTAACGGACAATGAAGACGCTAGGAGTGAAGTCACGTGGATGCACCAGGGACCCACCAGAATAACACTCCCAACAACATAAAGCTCAGTCGACGAAGTCATGTGGGATGGGGTTACGCAACATTCTGGGATCTACAGCTGGACTCGTTACACCGCCTACGCCCCAAAATCCACGTAACGGTCCCACCAGAATAACGCGACTGAGAAACATAAAACCCTCTATCGTCGAAGTCATGTGGATGCACCATGGATCCACCAGAATAACGGGATAGAGGGGGGTGTTGCGCGGCAATCCGGGATCTACAGCTGGACTCGTTACACCGCCTACGCCCCGAACTACCGACGCAACGGACAACATAACATACTGCAATGAATACAATGAATTCCACTTCAAATCTTTTCCATTTCCAATAATCCAATATCGTTGGTCCCGATGACCAAAATCAGGGTAAACAATACATAAACGACCCTGCGTCAGCCGAAACATCTGCAGGGTGACGCTGGACTCCACATAACACACGAGGAAACACAAATACCATGCGTGGTTACAGTTGGTTTAAAGGGGGTCCATAACTCATTGTCGATAAATCACAGTTAAAAAGAGTTTGTCAACATGATGAGAAGGGTTTAAACGCATTTATAATTGTCACCAATGTCCACAGTAGGATCCGTAGTAGGGAACTTATCACCTCTTGTAGAATCACCACTGTCATTGCCTTCAAGAAGGCACAGCTTCTGGATGGGGCGTTGGTAGTGGCCCGATTTCGTTCGTATCGTCACAGTCCTCGCAAGTCCGTCTTTGCTTGGGTGTATGGTCACGACCCGCGCCACAGGCCAGTGAACGCGGTCTTTGAGATCTTCTTTAACTAGTACCATGTCGCCAACTGCGACGTTCCGGTAGGTGTTGTTCCATTTCCTCCTGGTCCGGAGGGTTATGAGGTACTCCTGGGCCCAAATTCTCCACCAATGCGCTGCCAACGCTTGGGCCTTTTTCCAGTTTGTATGTTTCGCGATCTCGTTGGGATCCGGGAACATGGTTTCCGGGAGAACGTGGGTTTTGGGTCTCCCCAGTAAGTGGTTAGGAGTGAGGGGCTCCAGGTCTGTGGGGTCGTCGCGGATAGGGACAATGGGTCGGTTGTTCAGGGTAGCCGTGATCTCGCAGAATGTTGTGCGGAGGGTGTCATGGGTTACCCGGGTGTCGCCTAGAGCGACGCGCATGGATCGTTTCACTAGGTCGATCAGTTTCTCCCATACCCCGCTCGTATGGGGTGCTAAGGGGGTCTGGAAGTGCCACTGTATCTGGTGTTCCTTCCAGACTTGGGATGCGGTGTTATCGGTAAACCATCCCTCGATCGCCTCTCTAAGTTCTCTTTCTCCTCCCACAAAGTTTGTACCATTATCGGAATACATGTGGCGGCATGTCCCGTTGTTCGCCACGAACCGACGCAGAGCGTTGATGAATGCGTGTTGTGTCAGATTTACCACGATATCTAGGTAAATTGCCCTAGACCTTAGGCAGGTGAAGATGGCTCCCCAGCATTTGATGTTGGATCGTCGTTCAATAACCGTGAACGGTCCGAAACAGTCCACTCCGGTGACGTAGAATGGTGGGGAATCCGCTTGTAGACGGGTGGCTGGTAAGTCGGCCATCTTTTGGGTGATTGGTGGCGCTAGGTAACGTCTGCAGGTGAAGCAACGTTTCAACACTTTCCGGATCAGTGGCTGGATGTGGGTGATCCAATATCTTTGTCTTATATTAGCTATAATCCAATTCTGTCCTGCGTGGTGGTTGTCCTCGTGACATTGTAGAATTAATAGCTTAGCTAGTGTCGACGTTCCGGGCAGAAGCGCCGGGTATTTAACCTCATATTCGACCGGGGCGTTTGCCATCCGGGTATTCAGTCGGATCAGTCCGTCCTCTCCCATCATTGGTCTCAGTTGGTAGACTGGGCTGTCCGGTTTCAACGTTTTGCCCGCACTAAGTTGTTCCCATTCATCGGGGAAACTTTCTTTCTGGACATATCTAACAATACACTTCTCCGCGATAATGAGTTCTTGTATATTCCGTTGAACTATCGGTTTGTTGTTTTTCCACCGTAGGAAGTTGCGAAGGGTTATAACGTGGTGGACGAGCCGTCTCATGGATGAAGTTCGCTCGATCAACCGATGTAAAGACGCCGCTAGTTGGGTGATCATCGCGACGTTATAGTGCCTGCCCGAGTCCTTTGCAGGCTCAGTCAGACAACTATAAATTTCCACCGCGTTGCTTCGATGGATTTTACGGATCTCTTTATCGTCCTCGGAGTATTTTCCGCTATCGAGCTCGGGGTCGAATCGGGTACTCCATGTTAATTGTGGCTGCCGTAGGAATTCCGGGCCTGTAAGCCAGAGTTTACTTTTACCGAGTTGTTTTGGGGTGGCGCCTCGGCTTGATAAGTCCGCTGGGTTTTCCTTCCCGTTCACGTGATGCCACTGTTCTCGGCCGGTACACTGTTTAATCTCCGTGGCTCGGTTTGCAACAAACGTGGTGTGACGCCGTGATGGAGAGTGGAGATAATAGAGAACTATACTCGAATCTACCCAGAAGTGTTGAGATTCTATGGGGATCCGTAGGTTCCGCATGACCATGCGATTCTGTCTTACTGCCCAAACTGCAGCTTGTAGCTCGAGTCTCGGGATCGTTGCTACGAATTCCCCGGATACTGTCTTTGCTTTGGAGAATAAGAAGCTTGTATCGCCGTTTCCATCGTTACTTAGTCTCCGTAGGAAGGTGACTACGCCGATTCCGGTATTCGAAGCATCCGAAAAGGTGTGGAGCTGGAAGATATCGGTGGGCAACTTATCGAGGAAGAACGGTCTAGGTATCCGCATAAGATGTAGGTGTTCGAGCTGCTCCGTCCATTTTCTCCATTTGACGCTGAGGTATGGGGGGAGCTCTTCGTCCCATCCCAGTCCTTCTATCCACATTTCCTTAATCAGGTTCATTCCGGCCAAGGTTACTGGAGATATGAAATTTAGTGGGTCGAAGATGGCGCTTTTTATCGACAAACATCCCCTTTTTGTCATAGGCTTGGGTAGGGGTTTATACTTGAAGATGAATTCGTCTGATTCTATGTCCCATTCAATCCCAAGTACACGATGTTCCACATCCTCCGAATACATTTTGTTATTTTCCAGCCGGATGTCCTCCGGAAACTTTTCCATAAGTGTTTTGTCGTGGGATCTGAACTTCACGAGCGGAAACCCTCCTTTCTTTAGACATTCTACCATCCCCATTGCTAGCCGATATGCCTCATCCACATTATCCGCGCCGGCGCATCCGTCGTCCACGTAGAAGCATCGTCGAATTGTTTCTATGACAGTTGGAGGGAACTCGTTTTCGCACATAGTTGCCGTCCTCTTTAGCATGTCACTGCATGCTACCGGCGAGTCCTTAGCGCCGAAGATCCTGACGACCATACGCATTACGTCTACGTCCTTTATCGTGAGTTGGCTAATCTCCTGTTGAGTAAGCGTTTTATCCGTCCATAGGATACGTAGACAGTCCGAGTCTCTTGGTAACGTACGAACTTGATGAAACATGGCCTTGATGTCACAGGTGAATGCTACCCGGTTTTCCCTGAACCTGATCAATACGCCAATGAGTGTGCTATATATGTTGGGCCCCGTGTAAAGTTGACTGTTTAGGGATTCGCCCTGGTACATAGCGGCAGCATCATTTACCACTCGGATTTTCCCACCTTTGCGGGCTTCTACTACATAGTGGGTTGGGAGATAATATGTTCTTTCACCACCTTGCAGTTCATTCCGTGGTACCATTTCTGCTAATCCATCATCGAGATATCCTTGGATTACGGTATTATATTTCTCCTTTATCTCGGGTTGGTCATTCAGCCGGCGTAGAATCCCTTTAAGTCGCCTAAGTGCCATGCTGGCGTTGTTTGCCATTGGTTTGTTTGGATCCTTCCATAACATAGGTGAACACCAATGTCCGTCTTTAAACGTGGCCTGGTCGAGAACGTCCATACAATATTGGTCCTCTTCGGATGGGTTTTCGTCCTTTTCCGCGAACTCCTGGGTCTCCAAATTAAAATATTTCGTCATCTCTCGTTGGGTTTTCTCGGTTTCCAGAAACAAATCCTCGTCAAGATCTGAAGCTGAGCAATAACCCACAGAGGTTACATTCTCTTTAATCTGACATTTAGGAAGGTAGGTATAGGTGTCCGTAGTTTCCTCCTTAATGCCGCAGAGTGTCCATCCCATTATTGTTCGTTCAGCATAGAATCCATCATCCTGGTTTATAGATCGAGCGATATCTCCGGTGGGGATGTGTAGTTCCGGTGTATCAAGTCCAATCAGTAGGGTGATACGGTTCACGTCCAACTGCGGACACCTCAGGTCTACATCGTCTCGGTCTAATTGTATGAGGGGGGCGTACTCGGCTGATTGTCGGAACCGCACCCGGAGGTCTGTGTGTACCAAGGCGTTCTTGATGGTTAACTTAGCCGTTTCGTAGCCCTTCATCACTCCTTCCATCTGGAGTTGTACCTCCCCGGACTCTACCTCTCTGTTATCGGTGATGGTTTGTATGGGCCGTTTACAAGGTTCATATTCTAGGCCGAGTTGCTCGAGGAAATCCCGGTCGATGATGGTTCCGTCAGACCCGTTATCGAGGAACGCGAGTGTCGTCAAAGATTTGCCGACTCCTTGGATCCTTACTGGGATTACCTTTGCGAAAACCATGTAGCGGCGATTTATAAGATTAATCGTGGCCGAAATATTGGTTACTTGTGGTGTATCGGTGGAGATTTTAAACGGGTTGGTTTCTCTCCGTTGGGTTGTCCGGGTTCCTTTAAAGATGTGGTTTGTTTCTCCTCTTCGCCTGGCTTCGATCCGAAAGGGGAGGGTAGTAAAATCGAAGTTCGCGGGGATGTGGAGGAGCGTGTGATGGCGTTGGTCGTTACAGACAGTACAGCATGATCTTTGGTCGCACTCCCGAACATAGTGACCTGTTCCAAGACACCGGAAGCATCCTCGGTGTTTCATTATCGCCTCGAAGCGTGGGACGAGTTCGGCGAACTGAAACTTTCTGCAGAATTCCACTTTGTGTTTCTCCCCACAGAAGAGACAGAGCAGGGAATTTGTGATGCCTTCCCTTTCGGGTGCCCAACTCGCGAGATAACATGCCCATTCCTCGGCGGATGTCGGTTCCTCGTAGTCTTCGTCGTCGGAATCCTCGGCCATGGTAATGGCCATCGTACTTACCGGTGGGGGGCGGAATCTCGGTTTCGGAGGGGTTATCTTACTCCTGGAGTTGCTCTCTATTCCGTCCAACTTTGCGAGACTTTGTTTTGAAAACATCGAGTCATTCATGGCTTCGGAGATATCGTCCAGGAATGCCGACATTTCAAGGAAGCTAGGATCTCGATCTGGATGTCTGCGCCGGAGATCTACACATTTATAAGCCCACTTACTTTGTAGCCATCCGGGGAACTTCTTGGCGATCTGTCGGAGGTTTAGAATGTTGTTCACCTGGTCCTCTTTATTTAAGGGTTTCAGAGTATAGTAGGCATCCTTCATAGAGTCGGAGAATTCCTGTATGTTCTGTGGGTCCCCTAGTGATCCCGCGTCCTGTATCAGTCTCTCTAGAGTTTTATTAATTATAGTTCCGGTATTTCCGTATCTTTTATCTAGAGTTTTCCATGCGTCATAGTATGCCTCATGAGAACCTCCTTCAAAACATGCAACAATACTGCGTGGTTTGTCACCCAGGTATTGCGATAAATATACCAATTTCTGTGCGTCGGCTATGTCCGTTGATCCGATTTGTGCAAAGAACCGTTTCTTGAATCTGAGGTAATCGACGGGATCTCCTTCGAAGGTGCGAATCTCCATCTTAGGCATGGCAAGGCGGTTCTCCAACGCCCGGATGATGCTGACGTCGTCTGAACTAGAGTGACTCGGAGGGTTATAGTTATTGGCACTCACTCCCATACTTGATGGATCAATAATAGGTGGAGTTTTAATAATGACGCGGCTACGAGTTTGTGGTGTGGATGTAAATGGGTTGTTAGATCGGGGAGTGGCGTCCCGTTCCGAGTCCCTTTCAGGCTCGTACTTGGGTACACTCGCTGTCGTGGTGTTGGATGGGAAATAAGGTTCCTCATTCTTTAGCGTAGCTGGTGGGGGATGGAACACCGGGGCTTGTGCCGATAGCGTAGACTGTTTGGTAGGCGGGATCTCGGGTTTCGGAGGTTTCGCCGCTGTTGGTGTAAATGACTCCGGTACCGGAATTGGTTCATATTCCTGATCTATATCCCTTTCCCAGTCCTCGTAGAGATGAATATCTCGTTCTATAAGTGCGGCTTCGTATTCTGCGAGTTTTGCAATATCCGCATTCTTTTTGTGGATAAGAATTGCTTGGGCCTCGGCGTGTTGTTTACGCATTTCCGCTTCCCATTTACGTTGTTCGATCTCTCGTTCGGCCTCTCGTCTATGTTGTTCGGCCTCCTGTTCACGTTGTTCGGCCTGCCGTTCGGCTTCTCGTCTATGTTGTTCGGCCTCCTGTTCGCGTTGTTCGGCCTGCCGTTCGGCCGCTTGTTCGGCCTCTCGCTTTTGTGTTTCGGTGGCTAATACATCTTGCTCGGCTTGCAGTTGAATATACTCATCTTCCATCCGAGCTTTGAGGGCTAATGCCTTCCGTTCTCGCAGTTGGTCTCGGAGTGGCGGCGCCCCTTGAGAACTGCGCGCCGAGCCGGATATCTCGCTCCTAGCGCTGGAGTGCTGATTTCTAGCGGACCCCGTTCTCTTACGATGTACTGCTGTCCTGATGCTGGAGGATCGTACTGATTCCGCGTCAGCCCTCTTGTAATACTGTTCCTCATAGCCTCTCACAAGGCTGAGGGTCCTCCGGTGTTGTTTGCGGAACCCATCTAGATGTACAACGTGTTCTTCCAACTTGGGGTAGTTTTCCTGATCGGTGGGGGGAACGAGCTCTTGGTACACCTGTATCATTCTTTCGTACCGCTGTAGGATATTTCGGATACTTTGAAGCTGAGTTTGTACCTCATTGAGGGGGGTTTTGACTCCTTTGAGTTGTTTCTCCATCCGTTGATACGCTCGGGTTACTCCGCCTTTAAGAGCCCCTAACCGACGGGTCATGTTCTTGACGTTTGGTACCTCGTCGGCTTCCGAGTCTGTGTGGTGATCCATCTCGTCGGTATCGGATACGTTATTTGTTGTCATTGTAACGCCTCGTCGATGGCTAGATACGCGATGTCGTAAAACAGTTCCTCGTAGGTATTGTACTCAGCTTGGACCACCCGAACAGTAATCCTGAATCGTCCAACGTTCGTTCCTTGTACCTCAACTTCGACGTGCCAGATTCCTGGCTCAACTTGAATTATATCAATGGGTGTGATCGATACTTCCATTCCCTGTTAACAACTCTCCAAATATGTGATCTGCCGACTACGAGTTGGTTAGATCGAGTTTGCTGATTAATTAAACCACGACTTTGTCTCAACTCAAATACCAGAGTTTCCTCGTAGTGGGTGCTGGCAAGCACGTAGAGAGTTTTTGAAGAGTATTGAAGGATTCTCAACTTCCACCAGTTGAAGTTGACCGTAATTATTCTTAATTTTGACACCCTGTCAAAATTAACCACGTGAATTATTCTTAATTTTGTTGCCGTTATCCCTACACCAGGGGGGAAAAACGCCGATGCTGGAGACGTGACTTAACAGACCACCGAGCCCCGGCCAGTCACCGGATATTGATTGTGGGGAGGGAATATTTTCTGAGATGCAAGTTTGCGGTTGATAAAAAGCTGCATTAGTTGGATATACTCTTTAATGTAACTTCCTATAGTTGAAACCCGTTCAACATCATTGAAACTTGATTAAGAATAATTTTGGGCTTCCCCAAATCAATATACACCAAATATTCACAATAATTATACACGATAATATAAATCCCTACAGTATATTATTTAATAACCCACTGTTTGCTCAGAATTTTAGCCTACCTAATGTTCCCCAGATTTTCCCTCGGTCCCAGTCTTAGTGCCGTAGTGTCGGTGTCGGTCGACCCTGTCGCGTGTCCGTTCCACCCCTCACGAACCCCGAAGGGAACGATCATCGAGAACCAGCACGGCTTGGCTAAGGGTCGGTCCAGTCGGTAGACTCTGTCGCGTATCCGTACCACCCCTCTCGAACCCCGAAGGGTTCGGTCATCGAGAACCAGTACGGCTTGGCTAGGAGTCTGTCGTGTCGGTGGACCCGTTCGCGTGTCCGTTCCACCCCTCACGAACCCCGAAGGGTTCGATCATCGAGAACCAGAACGGCTTGGCTAGGGGTCCGTCAGTTCATCACAGAAACCCAACCACCTAGGCTTTCCGAGTCCGTTTCAGGCTCGTAGTCGCTTCGGCAGCCGAGAAACTGCTCCGAACAGTCGGTAGGCCAGTAGAGTCTAGTCGAGTCTAGTCCTTTGTCTTTCGACCCCATCGCGTGTCCGTTCCACCCCTCACGAACCCCGAAGGGAACGATCATCGAGAACCAGTACGGCTTGGCTAAGGGGTCTGTCGTCGGTTCCCGTCGCAAATCCCAGTACAAGCAGTCAGCGTTCCGAGTTCTTTTCAGTCTCGTAGTAGCTGCCGTTGACCAGAGACCGCTAAGGGCAGTTCTCGTCAAACCCGTCCTGTGGCCAGCCCTTTCGCATGTCCGTCCCACCCCTCACGAACCCCGAAGGGATCGGTCATCGAGAACCAGTACGGCTTAGGTCAGGGGGCAGTCGTTAGTTGGCCACCCGTTCGCGTGTCCGCTCCACCCCTCACGAACCCCGAAGGGAACGATCATCGAGAACCAGAACGGCTTGGCTACTAAGGGGCCGTCGGTGCCCGTCGCAAATCCCTGACACAAGCAGTCAGCGGTCCGAGTTCTTTTCAGTCTCGTAATGGCTGCTGTTGGCCAGGGACCGCTAAGGGCAGTCCTTGTCCTTTAGGCCTGGCGCATTACCAAATCCACCCCTACAGGCAGCAGGAAGTTGGCCAGGGCCTAATAGTACTCAGGCTAACCTGAATACTGCTTGCATTTTCCATCCCCCCCTGGCCCTTATAACTATGAAATTATTCCCGTACCCTGTAAGTTGCCCCAAAGTTCGCCCATAAATCGCCCCCAGTTTCTTGAATGTGCCCAAAACCCATGGTCCCGCACCCAGTAGTAATATCGGAATAATCAATTTTAAATAAATACAAAAATATTCAACTCGCGTTATGGAAAGTTGAAATACCGCGAACAATAAATATTGTTGTAAGGGCGCTATTTATGTTATTGGAAGTTTTATAATGCATTAGTATATACTACTAAGCAGTAATTGGTTCAATATAGATGAAATAATTTGAGTATTCAATAATATGGAAATTTTGTAAATTCTTAGTGCTTTAGCGCCCACTGTTCCCAAATGGGAACATGCCCTTTATAGGCCAATGGCTGAATGGATTTTCATGAAATTCACAATTTTTCTTAATTTTGACTATATGAGCCTGCCCTATGAAAGGAATTGTGATATATTAATGTGAAATGGGTCTGGTCCTTAGAAGGTTTTAAGGTGCACTGCCAGTATCCTTCCCTTGTACGGATCTCCCGTCGCTGATCTTTCTTTCCCCTGCCTTTGTAATGAACCTTTTCAATGGGTGTTATTTCGAAATGCGAAATATCATGGTTTTCATTTTTACAAAAATGTTTCTCTATAGTCGTTTGTGGCTTATGATTCTTTATATTACACTTATATTGTGATAGCCTTGGTTTAAATGTTTCTGTTGATCCGATTCCTTGTAAGTTACATATTTTACATTTTGCTAAATATATTATATCTTTGTCATCACAGGTAAGGCGCTGTTTAATTTCATATTTAGTTTTCAAACGGGTCGAGGTTAATCCGAATTGTTTTGTTGGTTTTATCGCTTCACATGGTATACATTTCTGTCTTGTACATTTTTTAGATCCAGCATGTGTTGTATTTGCCTGGTTCTTCTGCTTTGATGTTAAACTGGATGGAACTAAAATTCCCTTTAGCGTAGGGGCCCTACGGTTAATATTTACTATTTTATAAGAGTCAATGAGTTGCTTGGTCCTGATGTCTGTTCTTAGAATAGGTGTATGTTTGTCTACTATCTTTTGTATTGATCCTAATATAGGTTCAGTGTTACTAACATAAAATATGGTATATTTACTTTTATTTCGTTTTTTATCATTTTGTAGAGATTCTAACTGTGTCTGAATAGCTGCCGCTGCAAATTGTGTAGTAACATCGGCCATTCTCCAACCCCTAGCAATGAATGCTGCTCCATATTCATAAAGTGCTTGCATTAAATCCTCCATTCGTGAATTGTTACGCCTCAATCGTAGGGCAACCCCATATGGAACGTGTTTAAGTTGACTGTGCGGATGGGCTGAGTGCGGACATATATATTGATTGATATATTGATGGACGTCTGTTGGTTTGTGGTATATTTTTGTTTGAAGTATTCCATTGTCATCAAAAAATATAGTTAAATCTAAGTAATTAAATCTAAGTAATACATATACCTATATCTATATACAGTACTGTATATAGATTACGCGAAAGCGTTCGATTCTGTTGTAACTTCAAAGCTGGCTAAGCTGGAAAGTTTCGTATGTAACAGTGATATTCTCCTATGGTTGACAAATTTTCTGGTCGACCGTATACTGTATACAACATGTAAAAATAGGAAATAGTTACTCAAACTGCCTGTACTATGTCCTACTAGGCCTGTAAAGTCCGGTGTACCGCAGGGCTCTTGTTTAAGGCCTTTGTTGTTTATGTTATTTGTAAACGATTTGCCTGGCATTTTTATTCAATCAACTAGTGCTCGTTTATATGCCAATGATACTATGTTATTTTAAGTGTACGTACAGTAGTAGCGAACGTGAAAGTCTACAATGTGATTTAGATACTTTGTGCTTACCATAGGTAATTTCCAATGGTCTTGGGACGTTAGTGCCCGCGAGACATTAGAGCCCGCGGGCACTAATGTCTCAGTACTTTTAGTGCCCGCGGTCACTTAGTCGCATTATCGCGGGCACTAATGTCCCATGGGATGTTAGTGCCCGCGAGACGTTAGTGCCCGCGAGACGTTAGTGCCCGCGAGACATTAGTGCGCGCGAGACATTACTGCCCGCCTAGCGACTTACTGTAATTAGTATATGTAATAAATACTAGAGGCCAGGAAGACATTTCCCGCTTCTTTAGTTCCTGCTGATGCAAACGAGTCGTTACTTTCTTCAAACTTCTAAGGTAATTTTCCAGTCTTTAGTTCCCGCATCTCGTTATTTAACATGTAATTTACAATATATGTAATCTGATTTAATATAATTTGACTTGTCAAGAATCAAGAATTTCAACTTGATTTAATAATATAATATGTAATCTAATTTAGCGGATCCGTTCTAAATTTAATTATTTATTCATTATCTATCATGCAGGATTGGCGTTCCTATTGGGTTAAATGGTACTCGATAACGGGTTGTACAATGTACAGGACCTTCGCTGGGGTCAAAGAACTTACTAATTACAATTTTATTTAATTCTAAACAATCTTACTTAATAACTACTTTAAGAATCTCAATGAAATTGAACATGCGATATTAAACAAACTAACTTGCTACTTTGCAGACTATGTCACTGACAGTCTCGTCGTAGAACATCTCGCCGGCGTCACCCGTGTCCCCAACCATTAATTTCGTAATAGGTAGCAACCACTTGTCTTCAACAACAATGGTAGTGAGACATTTGGAACCACTGTTGCTGCAGTGTGCAGTGTCGTAGTCATCAAAATCAACCTGGACGCCATTGCGATCAGCAAAACAATTCATACGGTCAATGAGGACTTCTACAGTTGAGGTTGTAATGGTTTGGGTGCAGCTGTAAGACTTGTCTATAATATCGCGTACTTCTGCATCACTCATCTCGTAATTCACCGGTATGTCATGTTTACACGTATCTTCAGGTCCATGTGGTCCCAACTTCTCGCTTACAAATTCTGTCTTTATAGTGACCGTATCTTTAGGAATAAAATTATAAACGTACAAACGTGTAATAAAATCATTACCGTAAAACCCATGATGGAATAACATTTAGGGGGCCATTACCCCAAATATATGAAAAGTGATTGTGTTGCGTGCATGTGGCACGCAGTGAATGAAAATAAATAGGTATAATTATACTACCATATAATAATGTCTGATTTCTAAGTCTACATGAACCAGCACAGACACCTACCGGTAGCACAACGGGCGGAAGAATGCTGTATAAGCATACTCCTTGTACTATGTTACTGACATGGATGGTCTGTGACAGGATCCGAGTTGTCAATGGTATCCCAACTGGGTAAATCTCTAGTTGTAGCTTCACGTTTCCTACGCGTTGCCGCGTTGTTAATAACTGGGGCTGGTGGTGCCAGATGGAATAAAAGAGAATCTTATTTATTACGTGATGTTTGATATTGAGCCTCTGATATTAATAAGTAGATAACACAGCACAATTGGTATAACAGTATAATATAGCGGTTCCAAGGGTTCCACCTTGGTGTAGTGGTCGCATTGAATTCACATCTCCCGTAGGTCGTGGGTTCGATCCTCACATGGGCCAGGGCAGTTTTCGTTTCGGCACGAATGCTTTAAAGGGACCAGCCAGGGCGCATCTCTCTCTGCCTTGCATCCTTAAGTGGTAGCTAAATGAGTACGCGTAATCCCTGGCCTAGCGGCCGAAGAAAATTTACTTTTATAGCGGGTGACGGTGGAAAACTATGTAACTACTACATCAATAAAATTGCCAACTGAACCAGTCGTCACATGATGACAGTATATATGTGGAAAATTAGGAGGAATGTATTACACAGTCCTACATCTTGTTGTGTTGTTGCATACCAGCCATATTGTAAAATGATCAATTGTGGGGCGAGCCACGAAGTTGGCGGAGCCTTAGCGAATTGACACTGTTAGGGGGTGGGTCAATTTATGCAAATAGTTGTCGTCGTCGTCGTCGTCGTCGTTGTCGTCGTCGTCGTTGTCGTCGTCGTTACAATTTTGACATGCTAATAACTTTGTCGGATTTAAAGCTGCCAAGTTGAAAATTTGTAGGTATCAATATGAGCAAAAGTTGAGATTTTTGAGAGACTTTCAGACACCATCAGTGCAATGGTCTCCCGCTAGAGGGCCACATGTCTAAACATTAAATGCCCTCCCATTTCTTTGCTTTTAATCCGTTTAAGCTGAAACTTGGCAGATATGTATTAGACCATTAGCTGTGACTTTCAAAGGAGGCGAATCCATCTGCAGTTCTCCAGTCTGCCGCTAGAGGGCCAACGTGACTATTTGCATAAATTGACCTACCCCCTAACAGTGTCAATTCGCTAAGGCTCTGCCAACTTCGTGCTGCGCGAAGTCCCAACTTCGTGTAACAAACTGTTTACAGGATTCTATTAATACGAACTCAGGTCCTGACTGATAACTAAACAGCACAAACGTAACAGCACAAACCGTATCTACCTAAAACAGTACACACCAGTAACATGAAGTATATAGTACGACTTAGATCCCTCTACAGTACAAACCATAACCCATCATCTCCCTTTTTAAAAAATTTTTTTTTATTAAAAAAAAAATTGTTGATATTATTAATAATTATTTCAAATAGAAAAACGCACGACAGGTTTTCTTGCTCTGACACTCCGCCGAAGAATTGATTTAGGGACTTTATTTTTTTGGAGTGGTCCCAAAGTTTGTATTGCAATGTATGGAGTTATTATTTCAGAATTATCCTTCTGGGGACGCAATAATCGGCGATTATGCCGCAGGACTCGGCCGGATGGAAACTTGATATGATAATCACGTTTCTCTCCACGATCTATCACTATTCCAACTCTCGACCATCGTTTGGATCTTGGATTCTGTACCAAGACCTTTGTTCCACGTGCATTCGCATCATAACGTAATTTAGCTGATTTGGATGCCCGCCAGATTGTGGGGTGGGTGATGGCGAATTAAATATATGTTATGGTACATTATGATACATCTTGTAACCACCAGCTGTGGCCCTCCCATTGGTCGGCTTATATTCCACTCCTATGATCCCATGTCCCCTTTGCCCTGTGTTAGCTAGCCCCATTCCCCTGAGATGGGTTGTTACACCATCTCCTGGCTAAAGTCCCATTCACATCCAACGGTGGTGAATGGTAAAGTAGTCTAGCGGTTATTGAAGCGGTAAGCCAGCGGTACACTAACCGGAGCCTGTTCACACCCAACATTACCGTTGCAGTAACTGATTGTCTTATCTGTTGACTGTGAATTCAACAGGAAATTACATTAATTGTTTTAACATTGTTTAAATGGGCTGCGGTAAACCGCGCGGTTTAGCGCACAACTACCTGTTGGGTCGTTCACAGTCAGCGGTGTACCGATGGCCCTGCGGCACACCATGCGGTGTACCATTCCGTTGGATGTGAACGGGCCTTAACATTGCTTCCTACATCCTCTGGTATGGAATATTGGTTGAAATATTGGCTAAATAACTTTATTTATAGATAAGTCACCTAGTCTCGCATTTAAATCACCAATCAAGATGAACTGCATATCGGGACAGTCAGTGTAACTCAGTATAGAAGCCTGGATATTAGCAATATTGTAGGATCATTGTAGCATGAGTCTTGTGGAGTATGTAGGTGGTACAGTGCCTAATAGAATAGTTGGAAAGTGCTGAAAACCAATCCAGATCAGCTCATGGCAATACTGCACAGCACATGGTTGACAGAGTTTGATAAAAATGGCTAGCAACCAGAATTGCTACACTGCCTTGGTGTCCAGTAACTTCAGAATTGCAGCAGAATTCCAAGAACAAATATGTAGTTCATTAAAAACTGGGTGCGAATGGTGTCTATTTAAAAAACCGGGTTGAAACATGCGATGACAAAATTGTCCCTGTAGAAGACCTTGTCTTTAAATCCGAATATAATTTGTGACCAAAGTTCTCGGGTTTGCTCTTCTCAGAGGTTTCGTTCGATCTCTCGGAGACGAGCATATTCTTTTCGCAGCCCTGGTTGGATATCGCTTTTAATGTAAACTTTCTAAATTTCTTCGACCAAGCTTGCTTTTACAGAGCTTGCTTTGACCGAGCTTGCTTTGGGAGAATTTCACTTTGCTTTGGTGCATTCTTACTCAGGGTAAGCAATATCTGGCGTGTACAGTACATTAAGGCATTAAGGCGGGGTAGCTCAGTTGGTTGAGCGCCGGGCCTGCAATCTAATGGTTGTAGGTTCAGCCCCGCCAGGGTCCACTCAGCCTTTCATCCACTGGGGTCGATAAAATGAGTACCAGTTAAATAACTGGGAGCAAATCTTGGGATAGGAGTAGCGCCCACCCCTACCCTCGGGTAGCAGCCATCGAAAGAGGAGCCTTCGGGTCGCCTCCGGCTTCGGCCGACTGTTTGCTTGCTTGTACAGTACATTAGCGCCTTAGACAGGATGTCTGATAATCCGGGATCGAAACACTCATAACTCAAAAGATCTTCTCCTTGTCAGTAGTGGCACCATTGAGACTGGGATCCTTACTTAGTCGAAGATGACGAGATTTTGTGAGTGAAATTGGCGGTCAATCTGTTCATTGAAGTTGATTTTGTTGCCAAGAGCTTCAAGCAGAAAGATACTCTCTTCCTGTTGAGTGCTGATGCGTGCTGCATTGGAATTGGTTTTCGATGTAAACATACAGCAATATCCATGTCATCCAGATGCTTGGAAACTTTGGTAAAAAAGCAGTTTGATTGTCACGAATTTCAAGTTGTGCCAGCTTAATCTGTGGCAGAACGAGATGATAGATCACGTAGATTACCTTGGTATCGGTATCTGGTGGTGCGATCCGTGGAGTTGCGAGGTTAATATCTGTCTTTCTGCAGATTGTGTCCATGTAGGACATCACTGTTAGGTTTGGGGTTGGACTCGATACCATCGATATAACTGTGGTCGATGATCGGAATAGGGTCGGAATCTCTTCCAAGGAGAACGAATATGTTGCCATTGTACGAGAAGGCCGCATGGACAATTCGCTTTTTCTTTAGCGAGGTAGCGGAGCGAAGGAGGGATGAATGGAAAGGGGTTAAATGATCGGAGGCATAAGCATTAGGAGGAAGATCATCGATTAGGATGATCATCGATATCAATGCGCAGTGATTGTCTAATGAGGTCCTGTAGTTGTGAACCAAGAGCAGTCGCTTACTACTACTACTACTACTAGGATCGGCATGCTGCATTGCAGCTGCATTTTTAGGAATGCTGTGCCGGCTTATCGACAAAATTGCACCGCCACAACTCCCTATCACACATGACATTTGCTAGATCATCCGCATCTTCAAGGCCATTGTCCTTTAAGATGCGTCTCAAGAAAGTCATGGGCTGTCCACCATGCTTATTCACTCCATGAGGCTGCCAAAGTACAAGATTATGCACCTGCTGGTCCTCACGGCGAAAGCAATGTCCTGCAAAGCGGAGGCGATTTTGTTCTAGTGTCAAGCTTTGGGGAACCAATGAGACACCTCCAATGTTATATAGTGTCTCGTTGGAGATGTGTGCATTGTACTTGACACAACGAACCCGGCGTAGCATTCTTGTGAATGTGCCATCCAGAGATTTGGTGTCCTCAGCAGTTAGAGCCCATCATGGACTCCCATAGAGGAGTTCTGGAACTACTGCTGCTCTAAATAATCGGACCTTCAGTTTCCGATTAATTCTCGGTGACTTCCAAATCCTGGAAAGCCTATTCAAGGCTGCCCATGCCTTTCCCTTACGTATTCGAAGGTCCTCACCTGACTTCCGGATCCATGATCCCAGGTAACAGAAGTCATCCACATGCTCAAGCATACCATCTTTTGAGCTTATGCTCATATATATATATACTGTCAAAATTTTGGTCTTTCTGGAGTTAATAAAAAGACTAACACTAGAAGCAGCATGTTCTAATGAGCTGAGGAGCCGTTGGGCTCCCTCTAGTGATTCTGAGAGTACCCCTAAGTCATCAGCAAAGTCTAGATCAGTTAGGTACTATGGCAGGATTTCCTCGACTTCTGGAGCAGTCACTTGAGTGCACCTGGACCAATCAATTGAAAAACTCCAGTAATTCACGCAAGGCAAACATTCACCAGTGTTGTCTCCAACTTCGAAAACGGACATAATCGACATCACCATCATTGTTATGATTAGCTGATACCTGATTGCATGCAACTGTCTAGGTCTTGATTGCTTATTAAATTGTGGAACCTACTGCTTAACATGCCTAAATAAGGTTTTTTACTTTACTCGCTTGACTAATTAAAATTGAAATGATTAATATTTTACTATAATTTATGCCTTTATTGTAATGAGAATAAATACAGCTGACGTTTCGATTCATTAGTAAATAAATATCAAGGAAAACAAATTGACAATAGGATAAACTGATGCTAATTAAAAGCCAGAATTATGATTAATGATTTGTTGACATGATTTATTTAAAAAACTTTCTCTTTTTATTATAAACTTAATCTACCTTTCAATAACCGGCCCATGTGAAGAATACCAGACTTTCTGCCGTTATATTTCACTTCGCAGTGAAATATAACGTGAAGAATATAATGTGAAGAATACCAGGTTTTCACCAAAAACACAGGTTACAGAAGGGCTGAATCTAACCAAAACAATAAACGAATTAGTAGATGTACAGGTTATACGACCGAAATAAGCGCTATAAAACACTTAATAAAGATAAATTAAAAAAAAATGAAAAATCTTCATATATAAAATTCCAATAAAAAGTCGACCGAAAAGTGAAATCCTGGTATTCTTCACATGGGCGCCAAAATTTATATTTTTGTTAAATAATGTGAAATTGTATCTACTGTACTGTAGTTAACAAGATTTTATGATTGTGGTTACCATTTTAATTTGTTTCCCTTTACCAAGTCTATCTGCTTATAATAAGGATAATATGTTTGTAATCCACACTACAGTTTTGTTTTTTTTGAGAATAATCATAGTACACCAGCAAACTAAGCCATTGCCAGAATCGTCTCTATTTATTACAGTAGTAAATCATGTAGCGAAAAAATGAAAATTAGTAGAATTATACCGCCCATGTGAAGAATACCAGGATTTCACTTTTCGGTCGACTTTTTATTGGAATTTTATATGGAATTTTTATTTTTTTTAATTTATCTTTATTAAGTTTATCTTTATTTGTTTTATAGTGCTTATTTCTGTCTTATGACCTGTACATATACTAATTCATTTATTGTTTTGGTTAGATTAAGCCCTTCGGTTGTGTTTGGTTAAAACCTGGTATTCTTCACATGGTGGTAACTGCAAAGTGAAATATAACGGCAAAAAGTCTGGTATTCTTCACATGGGCCAATTTTGGTGTCTAGGAAATATTAACCTGGTACTGATAACTGAACTTACCGAACTTATGACAGACTATGTCACTGACAGCCTCGCTGTACATGATCTCATCGTCATTTCCTGTATCCCCAATCTGTAATTTCGCAATAGGCAGCTTATTCTTGTCGTCAACAACAACTTTCTCGGTACATTTTATTTTATCATTGTTTTCACAATTAGTATGGCCTTTCCAGGTATTGAAATGTATACTGTTGCCATCACGATCAACAAAACAGAGATCGGTGCTGGCGACCGCTTGAGATATGGTGGTAATGGTTTGTGTGCAGTAGTCCGATTTGTCGATCATAACACGCAATTTCCGATCTCTCTGCTCATATTCCACATTTATTTCTTGTGAATGTGAACACGAGTCTTCAGCGGCATTTGGACCAAACTTCTTGCTTTCGAATTTTTTCACCTTAAACTCGTACGCGCCTATAGGGAACTCTGCAGAAATAACATTCATAAATAATTAAACAATGATGGAAATATCAAAACATAAAGCAACTAATTGTACTACTACAATTACAGTAGGCCTGCTACAGTAACTAGTTAGTGTCAGTCGAATTTTCGTAAAGTATAATTAAAGGTTGGTAAAGGCTAATACCGCCATGTATTCGTGATTTGTTTATTCAAATATTATTACTATTATCGATAGTAAAAGTACTATCGATTCCGTTGCAGCTCATTTGTCTTTCCACTGCCAAATTTTTCCTAAGTTTAGTATGAATTCGTTGAGTATCCAGCCAGATGGTACCGGTATCGATATTGAATAAGATACTGATACGAATCTAAGTCACAATCATGTAAAATTCGATCATACTTCTAGCGAACAGCAACAGCAGCTGCAAAAATTATAGGCTATTCTTTAAACCTATCTTACTTTTCAATATTTTTGATTTAATCACATTTAAATAAAATATAATTTATCCAGCGTTAATAGTCAACTTTGCAGGTTGCAGCCCTGTTTAAACAGTTATTTCTGCCGTGACCTTTGCTGTATTGCAATATATTAGAGTATTCAGTTACCGGTATTAGTGTTTCTTTGGTAATTTAACTGAAATAGGCCTAACAGAAGTAATTAAAATGACAAGTTCCAGTGCAATCTTCCATGACTCTGAAGAAAAACGTATGATTGACAGGATGAGAGCTGTTACTTTTAGAGAGGCTCGTGATTCTGTGGCAAATGGTGTGCAAATATCAAGGAAGTGGATCGCGGAGAAGATAATGCGTACCTGGTAGTGAAGATTTATTGAAGCGAAACTGGAATCGAGATCAACAGAAATTACGGGAAGGTGAAAATAACTGGAAGACCATTTTCTCTATCACAAGAGTCTAAGGATTTTCTTACTGTGTGTGCACTGTGCTGTGCAGGCCGCTCTAAGAAATCAGTGTGGGCCATCCAAAAAGAAATCCTTCTTAATCGTAGCAAAGTGAAAATTATTGGCTCCATCCATAAGGAACTCCAAAGGCAAGGGTGTAAACCCTTTCACATTGTTAAACGTCCGCTGTTTACCGAACTAAACCGTGAGGATGGGCTTACATTTTGTAACGTGGTTGTTTGTCTGTGGGATGAGGTGGACTTTATGCATGTTGCCTGCAGTGAGGAGTTCTTTGTTTGGACAGTGGGTAAACCAAACCATCAGAATGACATAAATTGGTCCATGCGATTGGAGGATATTGATGATGAGTTCCGCATTCATCAGATGCTTAACCGTCCAGAGTGTGCTGGGTTTTTTATAATGTTTACAGCTCGTAGGATGATGCATGTCATCAAATATCAGGGACAGTCATGGGATGGTGAATACTTTAGGAAAGTCATTCTTGCTGAGAATGTTCTGTCCTTCTTAGACAACCTTAACCCTATTAAACCCGGGGGGGGGGGGGGTCAATATGAGCCCCCCAGTGGTTTTTTTATTATAATTCTGAAACAAACGCAGTTGGGAATCTGAAATTTTATGACTTTTCCTAAAAATCTATTGCACATTCCTTGCTTCTATTACAGTAAACCGTTTTCAAAAATATTTGGTAGTTTTCGAGTTATAGCACCATTTTTTAACCCTACTTTTGGTACTTTTTTTGAGACGTTTTTTGAAAATTACATTTCATTAAATATGAATTGTAACATCTTTATTTTTGATTTACACCGGTTTTTTGGTGTTGGCAATTGGATGGAATGCATATAAATTGATTTAGAAATTTCAAACTTGTTTTTTTCGGCGGGTGCCAATTTTTGGTGCCAGCACCAAAATTTGAAATATGTCAATTTTGTAAATTGATTGTGTGAAACTTGTTTTTTAGGCAATTGGGTTTTTTGGGGTTCTGATTTCGATGAAATAAATACGAGTTGCACCAAGCGTATCAAACTTGTATTTTACGGTGGTGGGTGCAAATTTTGGTGCTGCACGAAATTTTGAAAATCCATTCAATTGATAAAATTGTTTGTGACAATTTATTTCTTGCGTTTTAGAGGTTTATGGCTATTCTGAATTGAATGGACTATATAATTTTCGAACTAGGCATCTCAAACTTGTATTTTTCGGAAGTGGGTGCAAAATGTGGTGCTAGCACCAAATTTTGAAAACCATCTAATATATAAATTGATTGTGTCACCTTGTTTCTTGCGTTATATGGGTTTGTGAGGGTTCTGAATTTAATGGAATCAGTAAAAATTTCATAAGAGTTTTCAAACTTGTATTTTTCGCCGGTGGGTGAAAATTGTTGTGCCAGCACCAAATTTTGGAAAATAAGCAAATTGATCAGTAGATAGTATCATCTTGTTTATTGCGTTATGCGGGTTTATGAGGGTCCTGAATCCGATGGAATCAATAAAAACAGCACTGGACATCACAAACTTGTACTCTTTGGTGATGGGTACGAAATTTGGTCCTAGCACCAAAATTTGCCAAATTACGCCGAAAAATACAAGTAGCAATGATGGGGCAATTTAGAAATGTATTCCATTAGAATCAGCGCCCTAGAAAACCTGAAAATGTGAATTTATAGCATCGTATAAGTGAATTAAAAATTTTGTGTTCTAACTGAAAAGTGCTGGTTACTTGTTTTTTTCATTTTTTTCCTACGCAGAGAGGACTAAACAGCCATTTATAGTAATCATATCATTTTTAAATATTTTCCAATGTATTTTGCGCCCCAGAAAACCTGTATTGAAAAATAATTAGACGAAAAATGTAACTTTCAAATTTTCTGAAAATTGTCCACTACTTGTAATTTTGGTGCTGCAATATAACCACCCCAGTACATTTTTTCGAAAATTTTTTTTTCGGTCGGATCCTGACTAGTGATACCTAAGAACAAACAAAAAATCAGACGTTTTCGTAAAAGTTTGTAGATTTTAGAGGGAGGGGGGGGGGGGAGGGGTGGTCAATATGACCCCTCCCCCCCGGTATTTGTACAACATTTTATAGCCCGGTACTGATAGGGTTAAGGGGGGGGGGGGGGGGGGTGGTTATCCGTGACCTATTATTTAATAGTTTAGTTTAATAGTTTAAAGGGTGATGAGGAAAGTATCCACTTTTAGCACCCATAAATCGATAATGAAAGTAAACGTAGGTGACTGACAACCAGGTAGGAATAAAATAAAGATACTGGTACTGGTACTGTAAAATCGAGTAAAATATATGAGATAATAATAATGTAATAATAATGTATAATAATGCATAATGTATAAAATATGGAAGATTAACATAATTAAAAAAAAATAAAAATAGATTGACAGCAATTGACCATATTTAAGATAGCAAATTACAATATTATTTTGTAATTATATGATAAATAGATTACGACCTTAGCAGATTAAGGCAATAAAGTAAAAAAACAAATGTAAACGAGTTTAAAAAATGTTTCCATAAAATTAAGTAATTCTTATATACATATAAAATACGAATGTGTTGCTATAAATTAATACAGATTAAGTCAATTAGGTACTGTATGATGATAAGATCAGATGTAATCGAGTTTAAAAAATGTTTCCATAAAATTACTACTACTACTAGGTCGAGCGAACTCGGACAGTGGAAATGAGATCCTTCCAGGCTTCCCGATTCTCCATAGTTGTCGCAATTTCGTTTCTCCCAAGTTCAGTATCCCTTTCAAGTTGATCTATATATGTTATGGCCGGTCGTCCACGACTACGCTTTCCATGAGTTGGTTGCCAGAGAAGTAGATCTGTTATGACCTCGTCTTTACTTCGCCAGCAGTGCCCACTGAATCTTAATCTGCGTTCACGGAGGGTGGTTGATACAGGTGGTATTGTACCATAAAGTTCGGCGTTTGTCATGTGTTGTCTCCAGCTGATGTTTAGGGCTGCCCTTAGTAGTCTTGTGTAGCAACCATCAATTTGTTGTTCAAGTGATTTAGTCAGTGTCCAGGTCTCACCCCCGTATAAAAATGCACTTTCCACTGTGGCTCGAAATAACTTAGTCTTCAGGTGCCTGGAGAGATCTGATTTCCAGAAGGTATCCATTTTTGATAGAGCTACCCAAGCCTTTGCTTTCCTAACTTCTATGTCCTTTTTGCTACTCTCTATCCATGATCCAAGGTACTGGAAGTCATCGACCTTCCTTAGTTGATTATTATCAATGGTTGTCAAGTTTCCATCAACATTAAAGGTCATTAATTCGGTCTTTGTAGCATTTATATGCAATCCAACCTCCTTAGCAGCCCTCTCCACTTTATTTAGTAGAAGCTGTGCATCTGCTAGTGTATTAGGGAGCAGGGTGATGTCATCCGCAAAGTCGGTGTCTGTGACTGTAGTTGCCGGATATCTACTACTTCTGCGTTCTTGAAGTGTGAATCCCAGATCTTCACCCTTTGTGGCCGTCCTCATTGCGTAATCCAGCACAATTACAAATAGTAATGGTGCTAGTAATAGTAATAGTAATGTGTCACCTTGCAGTACGCCAGCCAGGATTGAGAAAAACTCAGTTTCACCATCTGGTGAGAGTACCTGCGCTTCTGTGTCACAATATAAAAATCTAATGTCAGCAACAATTACTTCTGGTATTCCATAAGCTCTTAGAATTTCAAGCATTTTACCTCTATGGATGGAGTCAAAAATAAAGAAGTCCACAAATATCATGGCTGCGGGGAGATTCTTTGACTTAATTCCTTCAATCAGTCTCCGTAGTGCAAGTATCTGAGCTATTGTTGATCTACTTGGTCGAATTCCGTTTTGGCTCTTATGCAGTAGTTTCTCTATGTGAGGCCTAATCCTATATAGAATCATTTTATTGTATATTTTGGCAGCTACCACAAGCAGACAGATCCCACGATAGTTTGTTGGTATGCCGAGGTCTCCTTTCTTGGGGAGAGGCTTTAGTTGACCTTTAGTCCAAATTGGTGGTGGCTTTTCCCCTTTTAACATCCGGTTGCAAACATTCAATAATGGTCTAGTTTAGCACTCCGGTTTTCCATACCTCCGCTGGGATTTCATCTTATCCACTCGCTTTATTATTGGACATGCTTTTAATGCTTCTTTGGAGTTCAGCAGGTGTGAAGTCCCCTGTTTCTATAGGTAGTGTCTTGTCATATATTTTCCTTGTAGGGCTGACCTCGATGTTTGGTGGCTGCCCAAGCAAGTTGCTGAAGTGATTTTTCCACTTCCCAACACGTTCTTCAGGACTATCGGCTTTGAGGCGCCCCTTTGCACAACTTTTCCGACCAGATACCTCATTTACAGTTTGCCAGGTAAGTCTTGATTGTTGCTGTATGTGAGCAGTTGTAATTGCTTCAGTTTTATCCTGTATGTAATTGTCCTGGCTGATGTTGTAGGCCAATTTAAGATCGTCCTTAGCTTTCTCAACCTTGTTAATGTTTTTGGTTGTTGGTTGTTCGGTTTTAACTTTGTAGGCTATTTTAAGATCTTCTCTCTTACAAGTAACTTTGTGGGCTGTTATTATATTCTGGTATATTGAATCGGTGGAGTGGTCTTCATCCATTAACTGAAGTGCTTCAAAGCGGTTTTGAACTTCTACTGTATAAGCATCCTTTACAGCATTGTCAGTTCTGAGTTTCTCCCAGTCATAGTTGATTTGCTTGCTTGTACTGGGTTTGCTGGCTCTCAAACTGAGTCTTATCTCTGCAGTCACAATTCTGTGGTCCGAACCAATTAGGTTGAACGAGCTATATGCCTCGCAGTTGATCATGCTGTTTTTCCACTTTTTGTTTATAATGATGTAATCCAGTTGTGCTTTGGTTCCATTAGGGTATTGAAAGGTCCATAGCTTCCCCTTACTCTTTGCGAATGTGTTGTTTGTTGGTATCAATTCACATTCTTCCATTAGGTCTAAAAGTAAGTACCCATTTCTGTTAGAACTGGTGTTATAGGTGTAACCCTTGATGTCTTCTGGGCCAATTTGCGCATTCAGGTCACCAGCAATGACTTTAACATTGTGTCTCGGAATGTCCTTTATAAGTCCAATCAGTTCTTCATAAAACTTGACTGATTGTTCTGGCTCTGAGGCATTGGTTGGATTGTAGCAACATATAACTGTTGCCTTGGGATTCCCATCAAATGTTGCGATCATAACCCGGGAATTTATAGATTCGATGTTGTTTAGGGTCTTAAGTGCAAATGGGCTTAGCAGAATTCCTACTCCACCAATTAATGCCTTGGCTGAGTTTCTTACTGCTGAGCTTGTTACTAACGTCCATCCATTTCCAATGTCATTGTACTTCATGGCAGTGTCTTCATGACAAATCCGATGTTCTTGGATGTCGATGTTATATTCCATTGCCAGAGCGACCATGTCACCCTGTTTGGTATGTGCTTTCAGCGTGCGTGCGTTCATTGTAGCAATCTTTAGTGTCTTTTTACATTTCAACAGGTTGGTTCTTCTTTCTTCTCTGTCTTCTGTTCCAGTAGCCAATTTATCGACCCCAGCCTGGTGTACCACTGAGGGACGCGGTCCTTGTTGACCCGGGCGACGACCGAGCCGGTATTTCTCCTGGAGGGTTCTCATACTCATATCTTTCAGTTGCGGGAGTAAACCGCTTGTGGTCGCAACTCCTACAAGCGTCTTCGCAGTAGGTCGCCGTTGGTTGATTACCTTCCGCCGACCTTGTCAGCATGTCTAGCCGTTGGTTGATTTCCTTCCGCCTATCCATGGCCTACAGCCCTGCTGCCGACTGTAGGGGTCCTTTTGTTACACCCTGGACCAAGTGTGCCTCCTGGGTTAGGTTACCTAACACTGGTAGAGGAGCATCCAGTATAGACAGGGCGGGGCGTGTATCATCTCTAAGGCAGATGCGTATCAAGCTTTTGCCTTCAATGGTGCCCTAGGCGCTATAGCCCTCAATGACTTATTTAGTTGACGAAATGTAATTACGAAAATAAAAAATGTTTCCATAAAATTAAGTAATTCTTATATACATATAAAATACGAATGTGTTGCTATAAATTAAAATTAATACAGATTAAGTCAATTAGGTACTGTAAAAACAGATGTAATCGAGTTTAAAAAATATTTCATAAAATTAAGTAAGTGTTAAATACATAAAAAATACGAATGTCGCGATATAAATTAAAATTAATATGGAGTTATTGGGGATTTATTGCTGCTACCTTATTGCTACCACCAGGACGGATAAAATTTCAATGGTAAATTTTTATAGTGTTCATTGAGCCTTGATTTAAATGTGTTCAGTGTCGGGATTATTTGTCTCGTGGGTTCTGTCTATCTCGGGATTCTCGGTTATGCGGATGACTTGTTTCTGTTGTGTCCTTCAATTGTAGGTCTTCAGCACAATGGTGAAACTGTGTGAGGAGTTTGGGCCGAGAATAAGCTGGTTTTCAGTACCAATTTGGATCCGAAACTCCAGCAAACCTGACCTGACCGAAAGTCAGGATGCAAAGTCCAAGTGTATTCCTTTCGGGCGAGTTTAGGAAAAACCGACAGCTGTGGTTATGTTAAACGGTACTTCTCTTCCTTGGATTGAGTGCATATTAGATAATGTCTCTTTAAATTAAGTGTTTCTTTATTTTATGACTTGTATTATTACTTCATACTACAGTATTAAACATTATTGTGCTTTGTGTACCGTTATATCATATTTTGTATTTGGTGTACGAATTAAATTAAATTAAATACACAAAACCACACCATATTCTCTATAAGTTAACTTATTATTCTAAATAAGTACCGGTAACGCGGTATTCTGCATATAGGGGGGTCGATACTCGACAGTATACTAATAATGTAAAAAGAGGTGTGGAGAGTTGTTGAAAAATTAAATAAATCCGAGATCGACAACAATGTTTTAACAATCAAACAATATATAGAATATAATATTACACAAGCTTCCGATTAATTATTTTTTATCTTCTTCGGGTGTTAAATAACCCCTTCACACCCCTTTATACCTAGAAACCGGATCTAACTCCCTGTGGGTTTGTAAACTGCGCCTTTATAAAATAACAATAAAATAAATTCAACTAATAATGTATTATATATAATGTTGACACTAATGATATTCAATTACAATATGTACTTGTACGTAATTTAAGCTTATCAACATTGTTATCAGTGAATTAGTGTAAAAATGTCTTCACCTCAAATATAGAAATTTTGGTGTCTAGGAAATATTAACCTGCTACCGTACTGATAACTGAACTTACCGAATTTAGTGCAAACTATGTCACTGACAGCCTCGCTGTACATGATCTCATAGTCACTTCCTGTATCCCCAATCTGTAATTTCGTTATAGGCAGCTTATTCTTGTCGTCAACAATAACTTTTTCGGTACATTTTATTTTATCATTGTTTTCACAATTAGTATGTCCTTTCCAGGTATTGAAATGGATACTGTTGCCATCACGATCAACAAAACAGAGATCGGTGCTGGCGACCGCTTGAGATATGGTGGTAATGGTTTGTGTGCAGTAGTCCGACTTGTCGATTATAGCACGCACTTCCGCATCACTCTGTTCATATCCCACTTGTATTTCTTGTGAATGTGAACACGAATCTTCAACTGCACTTGGTCCAAACTTTTTGCTTTGGAATGTCACCTTAATAACAGTATTCTTGCCTGGGGGATCAGCTGTAGATATGACATAAATAATGAAGGAAGTTATCGAAATATAAAGAAACTACACTAGTTAGAGTCAGTCGAATTTTCGTAAACTACATGTAAATAAGTAAAGATCGGGGAAGGGGAATATAGGCCATGTATTTGTGATTTGTGTATCCACAACTCCACGCACCATATTCTCAATAAGTTAACTTACTGTATTATTATAAATAATTACTGTACAGGTAACGAGAACACTCATATGTAGTGTATAAAGGGTGGTAGGACGGTAAGGTTTATGCTTGATTTTGGGGATGCGAGGGTTAGACTAGCCATACTGTATTAGTGTATTAGGCCTAGTTTGGATGGATCTTTCAATAATTGGTGCTGGTATGCGAGGGTTAGACTAGCCATACTGTATTAGTGTATTAGGCCTAGTTTGGATGGATCTTCCAATAATTGGTGCTGGTATGCGAGGGTTAGACTAGCCATACTGTATTAGTGTATTAGGCCTAGTTTGGATGGATCTTTCAATAATTGGTGCTGGTATGCGAGGGTTAGACTAGCCATACTGTATTAGTGTATTAGGCCTAGTTTGGATGGATCTTCCAATAATTGGTGCTGGTATGCGAGGGTTAGACTAGCCATACTGTATTAGTGTATTAGGCCTAGTTTGGATGGATCTTCCAATAATTGGTGCTGGTATGCGAGGGTTAGACTAGCCATAATGTATTAGTGTATTAGGCCTAGTTTGGATGGATCTTTCAATAATTGGTGCTGGTATGCGAGGGTTAGACTAGCCATAATGTATTAGTGTATTAGGCCTAGTTTGGATGGATCTTCCAATAATTGGTGCTGGTATGCGAGGGTTAGACTAGCCATACTGTATTAGTGTATTAGGCCTAGTTTGGATGGATCTTCCAATAATTGGTGCTGGTATGCGAGGGTTAGACTAGCCATACTGTATTAGACTGGATGGATCCTTAATGTTGTAATGTAGATTATTATAGGTATTGTTCATCGAAACCCCTAAAGCTACTGTATTTAGCTCTCTTCTTTATGTTTTTAGGTAATCTTGATTAATAATGGCAGCATAAAGTACTGTAATTTAAATTTGAAATTTCAGGATATAGAAAATTTGAATATAGGCGTACAATTTTGTAGTATGTAGGCTACTTAAATTAAGTACGTAAATTAATTTAAGCTAAACAACATAGTTATTATTGAATTAGATTAAAAAATTGTCTTCACCCTATGCATACAGTACAACTCTTCAGTATGTACATAAAAATAGTACTTTATAAACCACTGTACCTGATCTGGACGTAGAACAGATGATAACGAGTATCAGTGATGTAAATGTTAACTTCGACATGATTATGTAACCTAGGGAAATTAAAATAAAATTTATAAAATTTCCAGGGCGGAAGTGATGAATTTGGGAGTATGTGATTTAAGTTGGCTTCCTGTCAAACACCAAACAGTGCACATCTGCCTTTCTAGGTGAATAGTTGTTTAAAACATAAATTATTGAAATAATAATTACTTTTTTAAACTCGTTTAATTTACGTAAAATTGAATAAATGTCACGAAGGGATATTGATTACAACAATAATTATTAAGAGCTGGCTCTATAGCAGAATGAAAATCAAAGGTGCCGAAAATAATAATTCAGTCATTCTGGTGTTAAGAACACAAAATGTGTCTTGGATATAATTGATCTTGGGTATTTAAGGTAACCTTTGTTGGAACTGTGGGGCGAGCCACGAAGCATGGTGAACCTTAGTTTTAGGGGTACTACTGTATTAATCAACCTGTCGTTCTGTCAATGCCAATATTTGAACGTTAACAAATCGATCAATTCTCGATGAAATATAACCAAACTAAGGTACACAATGTAGTCTGGCAAAAGTTTAGAAATTTCCAAATATAATTTACATGGGGCCTTCGTGCAGCACCTGTGCACCAGGTTATCAGTTTTAATAAATTGTGTGTTGACGTCAGCCTGTTTCTAGGAAACTGTAGGTCGCTGGTAATTCTTCCTCCTGGCTAGCACTTCTACTGTAGCTTGCTGCAGGTTAATCTGAATAGCTGACTGGGTTTGTTGGGAAGTAACGGCGGACTCCTTGCCCAATATGCCATTTGCTGAATGAGTAACTTGCCCAATAAGTTGCCAAAACTCTCATAATTCTACAAAATTAATTAATTATATCTAAGTATAGGCCTACTGGTGGAAACATTACAGGATATCGGTGGAAACATTATAGCATATCGGTGGAAACATTATAGCATATCGGTGGAAACATTACCAGCAGTCGGTAAAACCTTTTGGTTGGCTCATTCTGGTTGATTAGATTAACTGTACGACTCTTCAGGAAAATGTAGGTCATAATTTTGTAACATGTGTTAACTTTTGTTAGCGGATTCACCCTCACTGCTAAGCGCTTCTACTAGAAAATGGGGGGGGGGGGGGGGGGGGGGCTAATTTACCAATGTTGGACCTAAAGAAATGCCAAGCCAGTAAGTTGGCCCAACAAGCCCACTTACAGCTACAGGGAAACCCACTATAAGCATATAAGGACAAGATGTGGTTAGGGTTAGGATGTGATATGGGGTGGTGGGCTAACCAGCTTACCCAACCAGCTCACCCCCAGGGCGTATCTATCCTGAGGCCGTCTATTGGTGTAGTGTATATGATTCATCCACTTTGTTAGTTAACAAGTAGGCCGTATTCCACCTAAGAGGCCAGTTGGCACATTTATGTAGAGCAGTAGGAGTAGGTGCATCGTTTTCGATCGCTTCGTTACAGAGCGGCAACTACCGTAGGCTACCTACCAGTAAAGGTTACTATCAGATATCAAACTATTAACAATTCAGTTAAACTCATAGAACTCTTTTTCGCCGGCCCCAAGGGGGAACTCAGTCGACTCTAAGCCGCCATAGCAGCGCGTATGAGCACTACCACTTTGTTGATCGGTCGGGAGCCTGGCTAACTGACTCCCGTAAAAACTTTCGTTTATTGTTTTGGCTCCCCCAACACGCCTCTATATCCTGCTCCTTTAAATCGCAACGGGACCTGACACACTTTGGGACCTGTACAAAACAAAGATGTAAAGTCGCGTTAAGTCCCGAAGAACATTAGGTCCCATTGCCATTAAAATGACAGGTTAGTAAAGGAGCAGGTTACAGACCGAGACCGTCTGACCATGTCTTATCATGGTATTCCATGGTCTGATCCACCGCTGAAAGACGGCTGCAGATGACGTCCACTAATTGTAAATCGTCAAGGCACTTGAACTGGCAACTGTAGGTCTACCGACTGCCCGTCGGTACAATTGAACATCCCATTTAAAATATTATTTGACTATTAGTTGATTGCCTACTTACAGCGCTGTAGGTACCGGTCCGGACGGTTTTTTTCACGTGCTACGCGAAGGGCATATCGTCCTCTGCAGCCGTAAAATTTACATCACATTAAATACACAAACTGGAGTGTCTGTCTGTAGATTTTCCGGCAAATTGAAGGAAAATTGAGGAAATGGTGCACATTTGAAAACAGGCAAAAATTGACTTTTCGGAAAAAAAAGCCATAAACTCATAATTTTCTATCATGCTGCTCGAAGCGGAAAATCACCTAATTTAAATTTTTTTCTATGAAGTTACACATAGGTCAGAGAGTGTCTGTGTGAAATTTGAGACAAATTGGTCCAAAAATGGCCACTGGGGAAAGGTGTTTGTCACTGTGTGCCTCAAATGTGATAGAACCGAAGGAAGCACCATCGAGTTTGTATTAATTCTCCAAAGTTTATTCAACAGCAGCAACTTTAGCTTGTTCCAGTGTATAGTTTGTCTGCAGGGAAAGATCATCATTTGAACCCAAGTTGGGGTTGATGATGACTCAAATAATCAGTAAATAAATATAAGTATAGATCCTGGAGCAAGTTGTCTGTCTTGGATTTAGTATAAGGGATTAAATGATGGCGATATATATAATATATATATATACTGTATATGGTTTATTGACTGAATAATTATACAAATTCACAGAAATTATACAGAAATAACCGAAAACACAATTAGTATATTATTATATGGCACAGCACAGATATAATTAATTCGGTCCTGTGGTTTATGCAAGTAACTCCTACATTATGACAAAACTACATTACTACAACTGACGCTATACTCACAGTAACTGAACAAATACAAGAATCTATCGATAGCGGTAGCTCTGCCTGTCTCATCTCGGTTGATATCAGGAAGTCTTTTGACACTCTCGATCATGGGACCTTAATGAAGAAGCTGGACTGTTATAGGATACGGGGACAACCTCTAAAACTTCTCGGGTCTTTTCTACAAAACAGATCACATGTTGTCTCCATTGACGGAACCATTTCCTCCCCGGCCAGCGCTCCCTGTGGAGTTCCTCAGGGTGCTATACTGAGCCCAACACACTTCTTACTGTACAATGTACATTAATGACTTACCGAACTGCAGCTCTTTACTGACAACACTGTTTGCAGACGACACAACCCTACTTCACTTTGACAAAAACCCAATTACCCTGATAAATACAGTTAATGTAGAACTAGACAAATTGGACAACTAGCTGATCGACAACAAACTCTCACTTAACTTGAAAAAAACATAATTTTTATTTTTTCAAAATTCTAGAACAAAAATTAACCCTTCTATTAACATTCGCTCCAAATCCTTATGTAATAAATCTGCAACATAATTTTTGGGAATATTTATCGATAATAGTTTAAACTTGAAAACGCACTGTCACTAAATACTTAAAAAAATATCTAAAACAACTGGCATTTTTTATAAACTCAGATACATACTACCATTACATATTCTACGGACACTGTACTTTGCACTAATACACCCTCTTTTACTTTACTGTTTACCGCTCTGGGGAAATACATACTATAGTCATACAAATAAGATTCAAATACAGGTAAATAAGTTAATCCGTGCCATCACATTCAATCACTTCCAATCTCATGCTGGTCCTATATATAAATCTCTCAAAATCTTACCATTAAACAAATTATTTAATCTTGAATTTGCAAAATTTATGTACGATATACACAAGGGTACTAAAACCGTCGCACTACAAAATTTGTTTCAACAAACCAGCTCTATCCACACATATAATACACGCTCTGCATCTTCTAATACCTTCTTTCTTCCCCGTGTGCGCCTAATGCAAACCCAACGATCACTCAAATTCTCAGGCCCTAAAATATGGAACACTCTGCCCTCTGATATTAAAAATTCAAATTCAAAAAAGTTATTAGCGAAAAAGCTAAAAGCTTTTCGTTTACACTTAAAATAATTTCTTTTAATAAATTACAGTTTCGCCTTTCTTTGACCTTTTCTCTCTCTATTAGTATTTTTTCCTCTCTCTGTTCTTGTTTTGTTTTACATTTTTATTCGTGTCCAGTTGCCTCTAATCCACGGAATCCAGTCAGATTCAAAATTGAACTACTCTATATAGTAAAATTGAATAAGCACAATTAATTATTATAATGGCAAATTACTTAAAACCAACTTCAAATATCAGAAATGAATAGAGAACAAATTAACATTCTATCGTCTTCAAACAGATCTTGTACATTCGAAAAAGATATGGTATTCTTGTATTTTGAGCGCAGGTCTACAGTAAGAGGACAATGTAGCAGTACGTGCGATTCATCCTGTACCGACAAGTTGTCACATTCGCAAGTGCGTGAGGCACGAGGCATGCGGCTCTATCGGCCTTTTTCAATTTTTAAATTATGGGACGATAGGCGTATTCTAGTATAGGCTATACTTATACCGTCCGGAATAGAAATGTGTCTCTGAAAATATATCGCATGTGGGCATAGTTTGAGGTTAATTACAGTACGATACGTTTCATACTTCGTTGCCGTTACAGGCTTACCTGAAATATACACACACGGTTTATCAGGTACTGTAGAATTCTGTAAAAATCTAAAACCTCCTGTATTTCGGACCTTACATTTATCACCCGGATGAAAAACATTTATCACCCGAGTGAAAAACATTTATCACCCGCCGCCCGGGTGATAAATGTTTTCCACCCGGGTGATAAACATATTGCGAGTTTCAAAGGATTCTGATCATAACGGTAATTACAAAACTAAACGTCACGGAATTACTGTGCGAATCTTTAACCTAAATTACACGTAGGCCTAATCAGTTATGTAAAACTCATAATTTACTAAATTGAGCTGAATTTCTACAATTATTATATCAGCCTAACTTCAGATTAGGGCTTGATGTAGCTGTGTTGGGCAGTAGGGTTGCCATAGGCCAACCCAGCTACCATTACATGAAAACATTAAAGGCAGCTTAACAGACTAGCCTAGCCATAGCCTATAGTATAATAGAGATACACAACCACTGAAATGACCAGTAACCATCCGTACTGCCGAGTACTTTATTTCTAGCACAAATATACTGCAATAACCAGTGCTTTTGATTGACTTTCGTTTATTGTTTTGGTAATAATAACTAGACACCGTACAACGGAAAACTAAACCAAACCAGAGAGTAAGGAATTGACAAACCTGTGTACAAGCTTAAATAAGCTTTTATTATATAAATTAATTCTATAAAAAATCTTTTATATAATAATAATTCGAATTAAATTGCAGATATTATAATATGTATAG